>CEMH01202576.1:6938-95080 GCA_001179725.1 Macrocystidia cucumis | reverse complement strand
GCGGTATCGACTCAGGAGGCCGAACAAGAAAGAGACCCGGGAACTTGATAGACAAGACACCGGCCTTTCCAATGGCGCAACCTTTGGCGTTGATACCCGTCACATCTTGAAACTGTTATTGACACTGTAAACCTCCGGATAGGCTGGACATGGGCAGCGGGCTATTAGCTGCACAAGACCCGGTTGGCCATACGAGGCGCCCCCAAAAGCTACAAAAGCCGCCTTGTGGAAGGGATATTCTCCAGACCTTTCCTTACATTCATCTTAACCTTCTCATAACATTACAAGCTCATTACTGCAATGGCCAGTGAGCAGTCGAATTTTTGCCTTGCTCGTTGCGTCGTCTGACCACCTGCAGCACCCATCACAGCGTTGAACAACTGTAGGTCTTCTAGCTCGAGATTAAGGGTCAGTGCTGACTGCGCAAGTTAGACCTCCAGGGGAGGGGGGAGGACCACTTACTCAGTTGGGAGTATTCCTCGACTGGTCCTTCCAGCCAGGCTGTCTGGACCGTGAAGTGCAAGTGTAAGTCACAACAGCAACGAGAAAGACAGGTGCTGACGCTGCTCAAGTTGACGGCGACGTCAAAGGCACAGGCACTGCTGGCCAGAAGGCCGCAGCGGGGCAATTGGCTGCGAAACAAGCCCACGAGGTACGCGTTCTCGGAGAGGTCGGAGTCACCACAGCTGACCGAATTGATCAGGTTCTCAAGAAGGAAAACGGCAGTTGAGATCAAGTGAAATATTAGTGGCATCGTTTCCCGATTAAACTGAGTGTCTTTGCGAATGAATTAATTTGCACAAACTGCCGCTGGGAGCGAAACTACCCCGTGAGAGCCGGACACGAGGTATTCACGCGCTCACGTGGTGCCCTTTGACTGAGTCGGGCGGTCTGAGCCTTTTGGATCTCTCTTTCACCGTTAAATCTAAATGTTTCGACGTGCACTTCCCTACCTTGTCGCGACGGCGACAGGTCAATAATTCCCCCATCACATACGCGCATCATATACTAATCTTAGACGCAGGAGTTGTCTCGGGGTTTTACATCTTCCAACCCTATTTACTGGATAAAGTGTACGTCGGGCAAGAACGTTCTCCGTGGTGGAACTCAAATCGTTTTCAGCCAAGAGACGGCGAGGGCCGAAAGGGACTCTAATATCAACTTCAAAAACCCTAGTCAAGTAAAACCCGAACAGGAATCATCGAAATGAACGGATGGCGGAAACAGGACCGTAGGGCAACCCAGTCCGAATTACACGCGTTACGTTCCAAAAGCGAATAGAATTCTGCTTCCGTATTTACATAATCGTGTGATAATAATGCCAACTCCTCAAAAACTCCTCGTATCGGAGATTCAGGACCGACGTTCCCAGATCTAAACTCGAGCATTAGCCAAGGCACGACTCACGAACGATATTTGTCACCTGCAAGACCGTCTCTCCGAGAAAAATCATTTCCTTTCTTGCTTCCTCCACGATGAGATCCTGAATCATGAACCACTTCTCGTTTTCGCCCCCTCCACCAGCCGCTCTCAAATGAGCCTTCCACACCGTGTGTTCTTTGTCTCGAGTTGTCCCAGCAACGGATTCATGGGTAACATTTGCGATCAGATCGTAAAGGGTTGATAAATGGGAACTAGGTGTATCAATGTCTGATGGGGGGTATCACTGTGAGAATTTGGACATTGTTCCGGATCGGTTGCTCACAATCTTTGAAGTCTAGACCTCTGAGAGGGAAATTCACGATTGTTGGGTTCTTTTCCTCGACAAATGCATTTTTCGTAAATCGTTTGAAGTGAAGAATGATATATTGGGGAAGGCGCTGGCATTTATACCGCCGCAATTGACCAGCCGATTCCTGTCATTGGTCAGATCGTGTGGTAACAAGGACGAGTGGTGAGCTGACCTGGGTCGTTTTCCCATCATACTTCGCTAACACCGAGTGGATGCTCACTTGCGGAATGATATTTTTTTCCACAGAATCCTGAAACAGGGGAGGTGGTGGCAGATCCACGGCGAGGAACAAGAATGGGGAGACGGTGGCCTTGATATCTGCCCTACGATGAGTACTGGGTAAATTGTTCAACCAGTAAAATTAGTTTACCTCGGTCGATATCAAAGCGGGGCTTTTCGTTCTCTCCAGAGTCGGGTCGGATCAACACCTGCTGGGTCTCTGCCCGAAGTTCTCCCTGAAAGGTGGAGAAGATAATACCTTTAGAGGTGAAGGTAAGGATGTTAATAGAACTCTCGCTGTTTACAAAGAACCCGCACTTGAATTCTTCTTCTTCGTACCACCCATGTCTCTATGGAGGCGGTTCAACAGCCAACCCAGGAACTCCACTGGGTCACCTTGCTGCTCCAAGCGGAATTTCCCAAGACTCGCTCGATTCACTTCTTGAAGGAATTCATGTGGACTGACTTGACTTTTGAAAAGGCGGGGGTTCCAAACCTTCTTGGCGAGTGCAGCAAATCTTTTGAGCAGCTCAGGTTGCTTTCCACGGAAATCGGACAGAAGCAAATAATCGCGCAGTGGAGGGATGTGTAGTAAGGAGTGTATAATCACGTTCATGTGATCGTTTCTCTTGATATTATTGAGGCCGACGTAACCTGGAAGATAGGCTTTGGATGAAAGATCGTAGGAAGGCTTAGTGAGATGCGCAGGTGACGAAAGAGTGGCGACATTGGCAGCGCTAAAGGAGGGCTTCAGGACGTAGGAAATGTCATCCAAAGATGGATCCGAAACAGGGTAACCGTCAGGAAGAACATAGACCTAAAATTGAGTGTTAGCATTTATCAAGGAGCAGTTTGGTTGATTACTTTTGTCGTTTCTAAATTGATGAACACATGGTGATCCTCGTGAATGGAGTGTGCGTAGGCGTAGGACTTTCGGCCCCGTCCTTGGAAGTATTTCCCACAAACAAGGCAGCCGTATATGTTGATGTTTGACAGAGATACAGAGCAGACCTTCTCAAAGTCGAAATCGAGAATTGCGCGGTTGATCTTGATCGTGTTAACTCGAAAACCCGTCTAGTGAAGTGAACCAACTTACCGTATCTAGGTATAAGTCCGAGGCGCGTGGCTCCTCGGTAGCGCCTTGTGTCGTATCATCCCAGTCGTCGCGATCCTCAAAGTCGGGATCATGAGGTGAAGTTGTTGTAAAGCCTACGTGAATACCCTGCTCGGTTTGCACTTTGATTCGTTTGGTTGGCCGTTCAGAATCATCCATCGAGATGTCGTCAATACTTGGATTCGCATGCACGTTAGACATGACAGGCACCCAGCGTTAGTTTTCAGACGGTAGGAGCGAGTGTCCGCGCCACGCTGAGTCGGATCGTGGACGTTGGCAAACTTGAGAGCGTTACATAATGGCGTTGACTCGGCTTCAACTTCGTTCTTCCCCACCATGTATCGACAAGCAACATTCCGTTGTCAGCGTCGGTTGGCCTTTTATCGCTCTTTTGTTTCGTATTCACCACTGTCGTATAATACTCCCAACCCTCCGCTTCAACTCGACCCGAGTTTGCAATCGCTACTCCGAGATGTTGACATTTCCTTGACAAACCGACAGCAAATGGTGCTGAAACCTTCTCCTCGAGAACTCGAAGCCTTCCCAATCCAGGAAAACGGACCGGCCCGTAGTGACGAGGTCGAAGTGGGAGATGACCATCTACGGCGGTCGCCAGCTGCTCGTTTTGGAACCCACGGATTAGGTGCTGTCATAATTCCAATGGAGTTGCAGGCGTCAATCAGCCGGCTCGTTTCTGGTATGTTCTTTATCTTTTGAATACGAAACTCCGCATGCTCATAATTGAATTACATAGAATCTGACAGACCGCAGCTTCATAACGATGCAAAGAGGCTCTTTACACCCAAATCCGACTTGGCCGGATCGGAGACTGACTGGGAGTCGAAATACGATGTCAGATATCGATCTTATCGACAAGCAGCGCGTCACATGGAGCGCGACGGCACCGCTTTCGCTTCTATCGCGTTGCCGGCGCATTATTCTGCAATATTTGCAACATTCAATCACATCAAGAGACGAACGGAGCCAGATTGGACAGTAAGACGCGTCATAGACTGGGGTGCTGGGACAGGGAGTGGTTTATGGTAAGATGAGCAAGTTTACGATAAGTCAAGTTGTGCTGAACGCCTTCATAGGGCTGCCATGTACTCTTTTCAGAAAGGTCTCAACGACGATTCCGCGCCTCAGGATTTTCTCATTTCGAATTCTACCATCAGCTCGTACCTTGCGGTGGATAGCAGGGAAGGGCTGGTCACGATCGGGAAGCGGCTCTTGCGCGGTAGGTTTACTGCACTCCCTTCCCTAACGACTCCCTATTAAACTGGCCCAGGTGTCGCATCGGACGCACTGAGTGTACTTTGGCAAAAGTCATTTAGAGAGGAGGATAAACTGAAAAGGTCAGATGGAGCGGATACCGTCGCGTTATCTGCCTTCATGCTCTCTACGTTACCAATGGCAGTCGATCGGAAAAATCTGGTGAAACAGATGTGGGAAAGCGGCGCCCACACAATGGTACGCTTCCCCTTTCAATTCTCCATTTCTAGTCTCAAAATTCGATAGGTCTTGATTGATCACAACAGTCAAGCGGGTTTCGAGGCAATCGCTACTGCCCGGGAGTATCTTCTAAAGATGGGCAGCAAGGAGCTCTCTGATCCCGAGACTATTTCTTGGCCAATACGCGGCTCGCATGTCGTTGCTCCGGTGAGCTTTGATGTTTCATGATCCCATGAGAATCATTTTTTTCTGAATTTGGTTTAAGTGCCCACATGACAAGCCTTGCCCTCTTTTTTCTCCGGGGTCAACGAAATTAATCTGCGGCTTTTCGCAACGTTTGCAACGACCCAACTTCGTGCGCTTGACCAAACACTCGGGTGTTGGCCACGAGGACACAGGGTATTCCTATGTTGTTATCCGTCGTGGGCCACGTATTTCCAGCCCCATGTCAGATGTCGGCAGGATCGGAGAAGTGGGACGACGTTCCATCGAAAAACAGGTCTCATCGCAGACAACTATCAAGGAGTTACTCCTTCACGAAGAACATACAGCGCCCGACCACATCGAGGGGAACCAAGCACCCGTACTTGAGACCAGCGGGCCGGTCACCCAAATCATGACACAAACGGAGCGTGACGCCATTTTCAGACTAGAGGCGTTCAACTGGCCACGTCTCGTCTTCCCCCCTCTCAAGAAGAGTGGACACATTATTCTTGACAGCTGTACTAATGAAGGTGAGCGATCAGGCACTCGTGCAGTTCATTTCACTGATTCACATTCCTGACGCTAGGCAAAATCATGCGATTGACAATTCCAAAATCTCAAGGAAAACAACCATTTTATGATGCGCGTAAATCGAGTTGGGGAGATATATTCCCCCATCCCCCGAAAAATTCTCCTCAAGAACGCGTTCAAACTGTTCGGAACAAGGAAACCCCAGTATCTGGCTCAGACATCGGTAAACGACGCAAATCACGAACAGCCAGCAATGTGAGCTACGAGAAACTCGCACATGACTTGAAGGAAAGCAGAAAAAGGTCTAAACGGGATTGGAGGGGAGATTAGTTGACGAAGATATTGATTTAATGTTGATTGGTTCCGATATCCCTGCTCAACTAATAATCAAGTAGACGGATGCCTGGACCCTGTCTAGAGCTCAACATTACTTTGCTTATTGTCGTCACTAACCGACAATCAATTTTGGGAATAAATCAAGTGGAAACGCAACACACCAGGCTTCGCACCGGCGCTCTTGGCCTTTCGATTGGCCTCTGCGTCCTTCGTATTTCCAGTGACTCTTTTGACGGAAAGAAGGAAATGGCGGACATTCTTCACCACATCGTCAATTGGGAAGTGCATCTGCCGCGAATCAGGGTAAATGCATGTCAAGAATTGTCGAGGTTGACGGCTCACCATTGCAATCGGCGTCCGAATATTTCCAGTCCGATCTGCCCTCCATTCGCTCGTGCCTTGTATGCGCTGTATGTACCCAGCAATGTCATCCGTGACTGTGCCACGCCTCTCGGACGGCATCAAGCCAAGCGGACCGAGAAAGCGACCAAGTTTGGGGGTAATGGCGCGTATGAGTGCGGGAGTCGAGAGAATAGTTGTTGCTTTGATGCGGTTGTTGATGATCTCCGTTTGAACGTTAGGCGCTCGCTACGCTCGTGGTGTAGGTAGTACTCACTCCATCAATCAGTTCCGCGCCTCCAACAATGTGAGCTCCAGCTTTCTTGGCCTCTTCTGCCTGTCTGCCTTCAGCAAAAACAAGTATCTTCTCGTCGGTCTTGGGTTTTGCCTCCCGAGGAAGATTGACACGGCCTTTTGGTACTGCTACTCCATTGGTAATCTCGGTTTTGACGAAGAGCTCGTATGCAGAATTAGGTGATGCGACCTCGACAGCCTGTAATTTGTACACGATAAGTCAGAAAGAAAAAAAGGGAAACCAGACGTTCAAGCGCACGCGAAGGACATTGATGGCATCCAGTAGAGAAAGCTCCTCCACGTCACCCTCCGCCTTCAGTGACTTGGCTGCTCTCCTTTTTGCTTTGGCGGCCATTGCTTTTTTGGAGGGTACGCGTATCTTGGACGCCTTCTCGCGACGAGCGAGGAGTGTTGGACTTGTTGTGAATGCCCTAGTGCCTAATCCATTCTGCAAAGAACGATCATTGCATGGTTCATCCTTCTGTCATGGGAAGAGAGACCTACGGACAAAACAGACGATGACCAGCGACAGTTTCTACCGAGGGAGAGCCAGTTCATTACGATGTGCAACGATATTCGTCAAGGCAAAACAAACGACCAAACTCGGCGATAGCGTGGGAACTGGCCCTTTTTTGAACCTCCGTGGCGGGTCCGCGACTCCTAAACGGGAGCAAATGGTGGCAAGGGCTCAGCATCTTGCCTCCCTTTGTCCGCTGAAACGAGTTGATGTTGTTGATATCATAAGGCAAGAATTTCTCTCATCAATTAGCTCACGTCTCCAGGTCATCATCAAGCTTTCAGTGGAAAATTGTATTATGCCGTGGAATTATTCCAAGGACAGATCCTTATCCCGATGTCTATGTCCTCCTCCCAAGTGGCATCGTGCGGCGACAGCGGACAGAAGACAGAAGACAAACGCCCCAACTCAGTCTCTGCCAGCTGGGGTGTTCGCACGTAAGCGCCTTATTTTCGGCCATCTCACTGAGATTCTACGAAGACGCACCGGTGTACCGTATGTTTCCTCTTTGAACAAACTCTTGGCTAGGCCAGTGCAGGCATGCAGTGCTTATCTCTGTTTGTTTGCATTTTCAAATTTTGCCGCCCGTCATGTAATCTGAGGAAAGCAAGCTCCGAGCCTCGACTGCCCTAACCCTTTATGTGGATTCATGACATGTCCCAAAGAATGTACTACCAAGACGTAACGTCGCCACGCACCAGCCGAGAGGCCGCTTTCTCGATTCATTGGTCTTCATCATCTGTAAGATCGGAAGGGTGATGATCTGTGGAGTTCTTGACCCAACAGGAAACGGTTTCCTCGGCTGTCGTAGAAATTAATGGACAGGAGCAGCTTCCACGCCTTTACGACGCGGAAGTAATCCGAATGGGCTTGAGGTGGCTGCTGTATTCGATCTAAAAAAGCAAGGAGAAGCTGTGATGCCCGTGTTCGTTCGGAATGTGTCAGAAAACCGATGAACAGCTTCAGCGAAACGTCTCGGGAGAAGAATAAGAATAACAACCACATGAGAATGGGCGTCTCTGAACCACAAGAACGGATTTGCTAGTTGGTCTGATATGACGGTTCAATTGACAACATGCCTCGCGGGAGCCAGCAATCTGATGGTGACAGAGACTTTTTAACTCAGCCCTGACTACCCTCCTACACCACCTGGCCTAGGCCTGAGGACGTGGTCAAGATAAAGGCCCAGGAAGCAGGTTAGGTGCACGAAGCTCGAGGATGAGATCACGAGACGACGGCGCCGTGCGTTGGAATACTGCAAGCCCTGTGAACTCCCAAGAAGGTCCGAGCTCTCCAGCGACGTCTACACGCCAATTAAAAATAGCGGCACCAATTGTGGGACCTGCATTTGGTTGAACGCAGTCATCGTAAGGGAAGCGATAATCAGCCGACCTGTTCCACTCAATATGAATAAGTACCAGTGATCCATTCTCTACTCAAACGAATGAGATAAGTTGTATGGACCCAGGAGAGCTTAACCACCCCAATTGGAAGTTTGTATTTTGCCACAGTGACGACCCAAATTCACGGCGGAAGGGAGGGCTGGTCTCCTGTGGAAAATATTACGTAATTCACATTTTGTGAGAACACGGGAAAAAAAAGAATATTCAATAATTTCCTGTTCACAAAAGACGCGACCAGCACTTCATGTCGACTCTCATTTCTTCCTCTCGACAGGCGCCGCGCCTCTCATTTTCACTCTCGAGAGCTTATGCTGCCAAGGCTGAGCCTGCTGGGGACCCCAAAAAGGAGATCATTCGACGGGCTCTGTACCCAAGCAACATTCGCAATCGTCCATCACCAACTGGTACATGGCGACCTGACGTTGGACGTGCCATTCAGCACGCCATTCCCTCCGTTCAAGCCCATGAAACCATTGAAAGGGCTTGGCTTCTTCACAAACGACATGTCCGGAAGCAACGAGGAGCCGAGCTTGCCCGCAAGTTCGAAAGTATGAAGAGGGCTATGGAGGAGTTGGAAGTCTTGGATAGCAGGTTGTTCATGGAGGCGAACAAGGAAGAAGACCCCAGGGCGCGCAGCGCTAAGGAGATGGACCTTGCGAAAACGCTGAAAACATCAGAACTTCGAACCATGGAGGCGCGGATACGGGGCCTCTTTCCTAGGGAGCTGAAAATACCTACTGATACGCCGCCTCGTAGTGGTTGGAATTACGAATGGAAACCATTCCCTCGGCCCATTTAATTTCTAGAATAGCCTTTGTTGGTGAGCCACACCGACAGTGTTTTGTTCTATCCTCACTAACTACCGGATAGTTATCTTGAAATATTCATTCTCACTGAACAGTTCTGCCCTGGTTGTTTGCCAGCGTTCACACCGGTGAACTGCTGATTTGAGAGAGAGGAGGCTGTGATCTCATACCCCTGGATACCATGCACAACTGCATATCCAAGCGGACTTGTGGCCTGATTATTGAAAGCTGCCACCGGTCTTCAAAGCCATAGTAAAATCATGGTAGAAAAAAATACAAAGTTACATGTCATCACATCCACCTCTCTTCTCTTCCGCCGTACATCTCGGGACCCATTGCTAGATCGCCAGCTCTGCCTGCGTTGGCTGTCTTCGCCACCACCGCACCATGAACGGATTCCAAAGCATCTGTCCATTTCTTCAGAGCGGCGTATCGTTTCTTTTCCAGACTTTGCCTAAGAGTGGAAGTCCATATCAAAAAAGGAAGCATCCGACGTACAGAAACACCCACTTTCGATCCAGTTCAAGTCGCATGCCCACTTGGTCAATCCGCCCTTCGACCTTTCCTTCCAAAATCAGACCGATCAAGAGCTCCTCGACCTCTTCAACAGCTACATTCAATTGCTGCGCCCTACGTCAGTAAAGCCACAAGAGCGGTCTTGCCTGTCGACGAACCTTTGACAAGAACGATAACTCCAGGCGAGTATAAGGTTTGATAAGGTCGATGAGGTACGATGTTCTCAAACTCCGCAGTAGTTCCCCAATGTTGGCTCTGATGAATGCATCATCCATGATAGTGGAATGATTATCTGAGTTTGTTGAAGTGAGATCCCTTCGATAAGGACCGATCAAAGACGAACCTCTGATGATCTTTTCAGCCAAATGGACCTCCCGTCGCTGATAGGCATCAACAAGGTCGGTCATTGCTTTTATTTGAGGGTCTGCCTTATAACTTGGGTTGAAATGGGTGATGAGTGTGCTTTCGTTGATTTGGGAACATACGGTTTTGTTTCCTGGCTGTCAAAAGGGTTAACCTCGCTTCCTGTCAACATGTTGGCGAGGACAAGGTATTTTAAGACCTGAATGCGTTGTGGTGAACCAGCTTCGTCGTAATTCCTGAAGGACTCAAAAAAATCCTCGCTGGCACGGTTCCATTGGCCTGGCAAGCAAAGCACGCTGTCAGCGGAATACAAAGACTGAGAGGGGGGCGCTTACGTTCTCCCATCCACATTTTACCGCCACATTCTTTGATCACACCCATGATGCGTGGATGGGGGATCGCCGAACGCACATTGTTCGTCGCATTGTATATTTCCTATGAGGAACGGTGAAGAAATGTTGGTGGAAGACGAGAATATCGGGCTACCTTGAGCTTCTTGAAATTCCTCGTTTCGTTGTACATTTGAATCTCAAGTGCGTATATCTCGAGAAGTTGTGTCCCCCGCTGAGACTGATCATCGTCTGTATTGGCTCCAGTGGCGACGTGTAGATCCCGAATAAGCTGCACAAACAACTCAGCGTGCGGTCAAAGCAAGGACAGTTAGGGCGCCTACTTTTGAAAGGCGGTTGTATTCCTTGCGATCAAGCCACAGCTTTGCGAGTTTGAGATTGGTCTTGACGGAAAGCCGCTGGTGATTGACCCGTTAGCCATTGTCGATATATAAAGAGAGGACAACCTACATCATTCTTAGCATCTTCCAACGCCTTTTTGGTTGCCTGGTAGAACTTTTCAAGGATGTCGACTTCGATGACCCCACCCTTCCCACCTCCAACGTAATCCAGAATGCCGTTGATCGTCTTTTCCGAATAGTTGCGCGTCACAGCCGATTTTGTATATGTGAGAAGTTGAGTATAGGTCTTCAAGGCGTCGTTTGGCCTATGGAGGACCAAGAACAGTAGTTTTGTAGACTGCTTCAAAGCCTTGAATCCCCTACGCGTTTTGAAAGGTCAATTCAACAACATGATGCAGGCGATCAGAAGTCACCAATCCCCCTGCTCAGTTTCTTGTTCTACAATTGCGCGAAAATCTTTCAAGGCCTCTTCAGGATTCTCCTCCTTCTTGGCTAGATCGCCCAATTCAGTTCAACCTGGACGCGGGATGACGCTGAAGGTACGCACATTTGGCTCTGTAATAGAGATTCTCGACGTCCGCCGTCTCAGACTCGTTGGCTTCATCACCATCAGAATAGTCAAAGTCGTAGTTCTAGGTGGAGATCAATGACCCAGTACACCTTGGGTCGTGTTTGAAACGTGCCTCATCATCGCTTCCTTGCATGTAATCGGCATCATCGTCATCCATCTTGAGCCCACAAGCAGTATGAGATGTCTAATGACTTAGAAGGTGGGTATATCTAGAGGATGGGGACGAGCGCAATGAGGAATGAACTAGTACGCCGCACTGCATGATCGTGAGCGCGCGTTCATTGAATGACGTAAGCAAATTGGCTAAATTTAGAAATCGAGTGGTCATTTGGCGCAGGTTGGGTGAGAGCCACTAGCGAGACGGCCTCTGAGTCTCTCCCTCATTTATCAATGACCATGGACACACCACTATCAACGCCACCTTTACAACCTCAAGGAACTTTCAGTGAACAATCTTCGAGGTCCAGGAGCAGTACCAAGCTCGCAGACGATGTCATGAGCTTGACATCATTCAACCCCTTCTCAGAAGAGGATGAAGACGATCAATCAGCCTACGCGTCGGGCACCTCCATATTCTCTCGGATGAAGAACTTTCTCCCTTGGAATCCCGTCACGGCTGGAACCACCTCAAGGAACATTATGGGGCCAAATCTCATCACACCACCGAACGCGACGGAGCCCAGACGCCCTTCCTTCACTCTGCAAACACAATCGAGCTTTTCCTCTACAAAAACATCCGGAGAACGTCCCACTCCTCTTATTCCTGTGACCGCTCAGATTGCCCCTCCACTTGTCTCACTGACGCCCGCGCAATCCGAGGTACCAACTTACAATATCGAGTATGAACGGTCCCCCTCTCGAAATGGAGCATACTATTCGCCTGTCGCAGAACCTGGAGAAGGTGGAATATTTGGTACCTCAATCCCAGGATTCCCGATTCAGGATGACGCTAGAAGCATTCGAACCACCCACAGTTTGCAACATGCTGGGTTCGTCTCTAAAGTCATTCGGCGAACCCTTGGCGAAGGTATCCGACTAATGATATCGAACTCAGAATCTTGAAGGCTGATACGCTCTTCTAAGGACTATCGCGAGATTATTGGATGGACGACGAGCATTGCAAAGAGTGCTACGACTGTAAAAGCATATTCACAACATGGAGACGGAAACACCATTGTCGCATATGTGGTGCGTAACAACGCCTTTTGTCGCATCCCTCCGGCTGACACTTTATCTAGGTCAAATATTCTGTTCCCGGTGTGCGTCCAACGTCATCAAAGGCTCACGATTTGGTCAAGACGGCAGGGTTCGCGTCTGCAACCTCTGCCTCGAGAAATTGGCCCAAGGAGACGACGAAGATGACGATGACCGACGTTCAGTTGTATCTTCCGTAACCTCGTTTCCCGCTCACCAGTTGGGCAATGATGGACTGGGTCACATACCTCAATCCCCTTTCGCAGCTTCTCAACTCTTCGGTCATATCAGCGAGCCCTTCAACCTTTACTCCATTGCGGAAACCAAACGACGCATATCCGGGTCTGAAGGAAGCGACGAAGGTCGTCGCATGATGCATATCTCTGGTACGCGCCCAGACGCCTGGCAACCCGTCAAGGACAACCCAGCTCCGTTTCGACGCGCCCTTTCGGAAGATCCAGAAGATCCAACCAACATATCCAATGCCGCTGTGTCTGAAAATACGCAAGCAACTCCCCAGAAAAAGATTCACACAGGCTTACCCTCAAGTCTCTCATTTCCCACTGAAGGCCTCATGAGCTCCATTCAGTTCCCGATTGGTTCCCCAGAGCGGTTGACCGACATCTCGCTACCACCAAGTCAGGTCCGACCTCGATTCAACTCGTACGGGGAATTTGAGGTGGCTACGCCCTTCATTCGAAGCCGTGTTCAAAGTCGTTTGGACTCTATTATCACTGCCGAACCGGGTTGGCGGACAAGACGAGAAAGCACTGCGTACGGCTGCTTCATTTCTGAGTGCATATATACAACTGATAAACCTGTTTCAGCTACGCACAGGAGCTCAATTTTACCTCGATGTTGCATCTCAAGGTGATGTTGAGGCAGATGTTGACCAACGAACGGATCCCAAATATAAAGGAATGGGAAGAAACTCTGCTCAAACTCGCACTTCGAATCGCACGGGAGCTCACGTTCACTGCTCTACCACACCGACAGGGGGAGGATATGGACGTTCGGCGTTATGTGAAAATCAAGAAAATACCAGGCGGCATGCCCCGTGATTCTGAATATGTCGATGGGGCAGTGATAACAAAGAACGTTGCGCATAAGCAAATGTTTCGATTTCAGCGTAACCCTCGAATCATGCTGATCACGTTCCCGTTGGAGTTCTTTCGCGTGGAAGGGCAATATATGCACTTCGGCCAGGTTGTACGTCAAGAGAAGGAATATCTGGGCAATCTTGCGACTCGAATAGCTGCACTTCGGCCTCACGTCGTTTTGGTCGAACAATCTGTTTCTCGGCTGGCTTTGGATGCTCTTGCAAAGCTGAACATTGCTGTTGCTCGTTCAGTGAAGCCATCCGCGATTCACGCCATTTCCCGAATGACACAGGGGGACGTCTTCTCTTCTATGGATAAATTGGCCCTCGAACCCCGACTCGGCCACTGCGCTCGCTTCCGCATCCAGACTTTTGATCATGCCCTTATTCCTGGTCGTCGGAAGACCTACATGCGTTTCGAGGGTTGCAACCGAGACATGGGATGTACCATCATTCTTCGCGGTGGTGATATTGACGTTCTTCGCCGAATAAAGAAAGTCACTCGGTTTTTGACTTTCGTCGTCAGAAACCTCAAATTGGAAACACACCTATGGAAAGACTCAGTAATCACGCTCCCACCCTTCAATTCGGACGCAATTCCGGCCTCTATGGGGGCACACAAACCCAGTCTCCCGTTGCTTTCTCTCCAACGAAGCTCCGCCACTACCCCCCAGCTCAATACACCCACCGTCCCCTCTAACGACGTAGAACTCGCCCTACCTATCCCGAACGACACTGACGATGAACCAAACGAAGACGCGATCCAACTCCGACTTTCACAGCGCATTGTTCAGTCACTCGAACCGTACAGAGAAACCTTCATCTCTGTTTCTGCCACATTACGTTTCCCCCCGCCGTACCCGATACGGAGGATGAAAGAGCTTGACGTAGAACTCCACGAAGCAAAACGGATTTGGGAAGATGACCTCGTCCAAAGGGAGGAGAAACGTCCCGTCTCTGTTTCTCACCAACAAGAGGCCACGATCACGCAAGCCGTATTTGGCGATGAGAAGACCGATTTGAAGCCCCAGGACAGCGAGGACCTCAGCGCACAGATCGACGCGCTCCCCGCTGCATTAATACCACGCTCGTCATCCCCATCATCAATGGAGGAAACAAGCACTCCTGACACGTCAGAAGGGTCAATGTCACAGAGCAGGGGGGGAAGCAACATCTCCAGCGTCAGTTCCGTACCGTCGAGTGTCGAATCCTCCATTGGAAACCTCCCGGCGGAACCTCGTGAACCGCTGGTCACCGTCGGCGACATCGCTCTGCAAAGTCGTTACAGTTTACTCAGGTGGCAGCACGAGGAACAACGAAGAATCTGGGAGTGGTATCTGCGCAAGAACCATGATGACCTTGTTGTCGAGAAGTACCAGTGCATCAGTCTCTGGGAGTACACGATTCCAGCGGCAGACTTCGGCCTTCACAGACCATGCTTCGTCCCTCAGTTGAGATACGTGACTTTCTATGGGGAAAACGATTGCACACTTGGACAATACATCGAAAAGTCCGTTGGCGACACATTGCGAAATTTCCTAGATCCGAAGGCGATATGTCTGGGGAAAGGTTGTGATCAACCTTTGGCCCGTCATTGCAAAGTCTATGTTCATAACGAGACAAGACTCTTCGTCGCGGTCGAGCAATGGGACGGGCAAATCATTCGTTCCAACTTCCTGCCAACACCAGATCTCATCACAACATGGAGTGCCTGCCGTGTTTGCGGATCCGCCACACCATTTATTCCGGTCTCGGAGGAGATGCAGCGCTACTCATTCGCCAAGTTCCTAGAGCTCCACTTCTACCCAGCAGACGTTAAACTCGTGCAAGGAGCTGGGTGCGAACACAACATATACCAACACCATGTCCGGTTTTTCGCATCTAAAGGAATGACGGTACGATTCCAGGCCGACCCCATTGTGCTTCACGAGGTTGTCTACCCCCCTTTCCGCATTCGCGTCCGCCCAGAGAATCAGTTGGAGATGAAGAATACAGATTTTGACCGGCTTCACCATCGGAACCTCCTTTGGTACACGGGCCTCATCGACGACCTTACCCTCATTAGCATTGAAGCTGCCACCGGAGACGAAGAACTTGACGCAAAACTCCTCAGCGATATCAATTCTCTCATATCGCGGGCGGAATCGGAGAGAGAGGAGATCAGCAAGCTCATAAATGCTGTTTATAGGGAATCAGCCCCAACGGACACTCTCGCTCTTAACCAAGTACACGCATTTCGCCAGGACAAAATCGTGGCATGGCAGCAAGATTTCGATCGGCTTCCAAAGCCCAGTCTTCCCCAACTGCCTGCTGACCGGAATTCCAAACGAGGGTCAACCTTTGGTTCCGTGCGGGCGATGTGGCCGCGGAGATACGACCTATCTGGAGCATTCGACCATCCACACCTCCCTTCTTCCAGCGTTTCGGAAGCAGAGGAAGGACCGCTCAGCAATACGAGACGAGTGTCAACTGACTCCCTTGCGTCCTCCGCGTCCTCTGAACATGAGTCAGAACCGAACGCAGATATGGCTGAGAAGTCAGCTGCCGAGCCTGGATCCTCACCCAATGAAGTTCGCGCTGGTCCCCTCGCTGTACTGGGGGAAAAGTCCTCAAAGTCGGATCCGGAAAGTGACTCCACGATAGGCGCAGCCCGTGAAGACGCGCTGGACACTGTTGATGAGGTATGGTGACACATCGTTCAGGGTTCTTCCAGCTTACTTTGGTCACAGAGTCAAGTGGCCCCCAAGGAAGAGAACGGACCACCCCAAAGGACGTCGAGACTACCGCGGAGAGTGAGCAATCAACCTAGCGTTGCTGAATTGGTCAAAAAATATCAAGAATTCCTGCCTCCATCGGGTATCGAGGACCTTACACGAACAGCACTCGCACCTCCCCCTCCGGTTTCCGAGAGTGAGCAAGAGTACCCTCCCACTTTTTACAGACGGCCTCCTGCTCGTAACAAGAATCGTCAACCCTTGGTTCGACAACCTTCAACTTCAGATTTCGAGCAAAGTTACGCTGCGAATATCGCCCCGCGTTATCTGACATACCCACGAAAGCCGCTCGCGTCGTCTTCGCACAGCAGCCGTATCCCTGGTCCAGCAATGTCTGCTTTCGATTCGCATGAATCTTCACGCCGGCCATCACCTGAGAAGCCGTCTGCAGGTCGACGTCCTCGGGAGGTCAAATTCGATGATTCAGGTTTCACTGCGCCTACCACGTCTTCTCGACTTAAACCCCGCGTTGGAGTGCGTTCCAAGGACAAAGCCCCCGCCCCACCTCGTCCCTCGTCTGCTCCTATCAGCAAGTCCACGCTTCGGAAGCCATCCGCGACAATGAACAGCAAGGTCTCCAACATTGCGAAACATTTCGAAAGACTCGGACGGGATGCTGAACGCACCAAAAGTCGCTACACGGTCATTCGCGGAAAGCGAGCTCGACCTGTAGCATCTGCACGGGCCAAGCTTGAAGTACTGGAAAGCATTAAGGATGCTATTGGAGACGAGTCGGATAGCTCGGGATTTGCGAGCGAAGCTGATAATGAAAGCGAGCAAAATGACGACAAGGAGTCAGCGAAAGGTTATAAACATTCAAAAGCCTCGCTGCCGGCAGAGCCAGAAGTTACAGAATCGACCTCACCAGGGGAAGAGGGAGGTGTGACAGCGGAAGGCGGATCCTCTTCAGTATCAAACCCTGCGCTTTTAGTCACTGAACCTCCAGCTGAGGCGAGCACGCTTCCACCTTCACCTTTCCTGTCTGCAACACAACCTTCGCACGATGCACTCATGACTCCACCGCTGTCAGAGTCGGAAGCAGGGGCGACTGGAGTAGAACGACATTCCATTTTGAAGGCGATATCTGGTCTCTGGCTTCAACCTCAACCGCTCCATCGAAACTCTCTGGAAATTGATGATCCTATGAAGGACCCTGAGCATATCTTCCGAGATTCTTCTATGGTTGTTCGGACAGACGAGCCCACATCGATTATCGCTTGGGCCCTGAAGTACGTCGACTTTCCTCACGTGGAATCCAGAGACTCAACTATCTTGTTACCAGCTCACCCCAGTATCGTGACATGCTTTCGAAGTCTCGCGCTGAGAAGCGAACAGCACGGGAAGTGAAACTTACTGACAGTGGGGAAGCATTCATGCCGGACGACCGCTCAGTCGCGGAGTCAAATTCAACTTGGGGCGTCTTGGGAGTTGACTCTGCTGAGTCCGCTGACCCCACAGAGGACCTGCGGGCTCCTTCTTCCAAACTTCCTTGGGCAATATGTGCGTCTTTCTGATCGCGCAAATTTCGTCCCTGATAAGCTTCGTTCTGGTTTTTGTGCAGCCTTTGAAAGCGGTGGGCTCACGATAAGCTGCACGATCCTGTATCCGGAGCAGTTCGATGCCTTGAGGAGGACTTATGACTGCGAAAAGAGTATTGTGGAGTCATTAGCGCGCTGCGTCAAATGGAATGCCAGTGGTGGAAAATCTGGGTCAGCATTCTTGAAAACCCGTGGTAAGCAGGAAGACTCCCGTGTTACCAGCCTCTCATGAATGCATCAATTCTAGACGGTCGGTTCATAGCAAAAGAGCTGTCGAAGCCGGAACTTCAAACCATGGAAACGTTCGCGCCCGCCTATTTTGATTACATGTCGTCAGCAATCTCAGCGAATGTTGGCATTCCACCTCATGAATTTAACTCCATCTGACTTGTTCGGTTAGCGTCCTACGTTGCTTGCCAAAGTCTTCGGCTGTTATAAAATCACCTTCAAGAAGGCAGGAAAGGAGTCCAGCCCAGTAAAAACAAAAGCTGCCCAAATGAACTTGCTTGTTATGGAAAACTTGTTTTATGATCGACGGTTTACGAAGGTGACCAGACCTGCCTTCTAACGTTCATGGTCATAACGTGTGCTGACTCATAAACAGATCTATGACTTGAAAGGTTCTACGCGAAACCGGCACGTACAATCCACTGGAAGAGAAAATGAGGTCCTTCTGGACGAAAACTTGGTCGAAAGTGTGTAACCATCTTACGGTTCAACTTGACGCTTATTGTGCCAACAGCCGCTCACCTGAACCCCTTTTACCTGCGGGAACACTCTAAACGAATCTTACGTGGCGCGCTCTACAACGACAGCAAGTTTTTGGCTGAAATTAACGTCATGGATTATTCGTTGGTTTGCGGGGTATGCATATAGGCTTTATGATCGACCTGCTCTTATTTGTTCTCAGGTGGATAGTCAGAACAACGAACTTGTCGTTGGCATCGTTGGCAAGTGGGCAACCTGCATATATGGAACTACTGAGTTGACGGGCCCTAGATTATATCCGGACGTACACATGGGACAAGAAATTGGAGAGCTGGGTCAAAGAGTCTACTTTTCTCGGTGGAGCGACTCGCGGAGAGCCGACCATCGTGACTCCCCGGCAATATCGTCAACGGTTCATCAGTGCAATGGAACGATATTTCCCATTAGTATGGCTCTTGTTTTCAAGGATTTCTCAGTCTGAATGTTTGGTCAAACAGATTCCTGATCGGTGGATGAAACACAAAGATACACCAGAGGAAGATCCCAACAGCCTCCTCGAACTTTGGCCTGATTGGTGATCAGGATGTAGCATATATGGACTCAATAATCTCTCCTTGCAATGATTCGCTCTCTGTACACATTCAATACCCTCAACATGTTTATTACGACGTAGATACCACAATGTCAAGCAACTTTGATCTTCTTCGTTGGCTGAGGGGTCCCCTTATCACTGTCCTTCCGTTTCTTAGTGCCTCCTGTCCTCCAGCTCTGCATCAAATCCTGGACACGCTCCTGCACTGCCATAGCGATCTGTCCAACCTCTGATTCCAGCCCATTGAAGGTGATTGCGTTTTGGAGCATGAGCTCGATGTCAGTTTCAAACGCCTCAACGGTGTCGTATTTATCGGCCTCGAGCTTTTGTCTGATAGTCTTCAGGTCCCTTGCATCTTTCGGAGGAATGATGTGGAAATAGGTGGGTATCCCAAGAGCAACGGGATCCACAGGTTCGCGGAAAACCCATGATCTAATACCGAAAAAATTGCGCTAATGTTAGAAAAAACAACGCCTAAGACGAAGTGGAACGGCACAAACATTGCGTCCTTGGCGAGAACCGTCATTACACCTTGAAGACCGCGTTTCTCGCCCCAGGTAAGCTTTCTTTCGACTGCTTTCGGCCATTCCCTCTTGTACAACCGTTCCACCACATCGGCGCAAGTCGCCGGGTAAGTGCCTTGGGGATTGAACTGATGACAATTACGCAACACGAGCTCAATGTCTTGACCAAATTCTTCCATCGTGTTGTACGATTGAGAAATCTTGTTTGATATTGTTCCAAAGTCCATTGGATGGGCTATCTCATCGAGGTACCTGTAAAAATTGACAAAAGCGTCAGTGATGTCAATGACGATGTGCACAACTGCACTGACGTCGGGCAACCATCAAGAACGGGATCGACTGGGCGCGAGAATATGGCGGCCTCTGGCAATTTCTGAAGAGATTTGAGAAGGTCTCGAGCTTTCTTCTCGTTGAATGGGGTGGGTTGTGCTGTTGGCGATTTTTTCAATTTCGCCACAGGAGTTGGAACAGCAGCCACTGGTGGGGTTGGTTGAGGAGGCTCCCTTTCTTTCCCCTTGACTGATGGCTTTGAGGGCGTCTCCGCTGCTCGCTCTTTCTCCTTCTTCGGTTTCACAATCGCAGGTGGTGGTTTCGATACTGGGGTCGGCGTGGGTGTTGGCACGATGATTCTCGGCTTGGCGACTGCAGAAGTGGATGGAACGGGTGGAGATGGCTTTTCCTTTTTGGAGGGTGTTGCAAGGGCCAATATGTCGTCTTCATCCAAAGGTGTGTCTTGCTTCTTTCGTTTACCATTGGTATTGATCAAGGATTTTTCGCGTTCCTTCTCAACTACCGGCCGGAGCCGTTTCTCGTCTTCCTTCTCGCGTTCAATAGCGAGCACTTCTTGCAAGATATCATGCGACCCATCGTCGACATAAGGCGGAGGTGGGGCATCCACGGGGGCGCCCACTGCGGCAACGCGGGTTTCCTGTGGTTTGGGCTTCCGTACCCGTTGTTTGCCGGGTTGAGCTGGACTCTCTACATCTTTGGCTTGAGATTGTGATCCGACTTTCAACTTGATCATCGGCCTTGATGTTGAAGCGACAGGCGTCGAAGGAATTGGTGGAGGAGCAGCAGCCACGGGTCGTGGAGTAGCTTTTGGAGGTCGGACTGGAATCGGGGGCGGTGGTGGTGGATGAGCTCTGTCAGCAGCTTCGAGTGTCTTGTTGATGATCGTCCATTCTTCATGGAAAGTGCGGTGAGCAAAAACGTCATTGAGACACTACCGTAATGACCTACGTTTCTCAAAAAAGATTTCGAGGGTGATCGCCTCATTGTGTACGAAGCTTCCCGGAAGATTGTACTTCTTGGCGTTTGCAACCATTAAGCGGAAGTCAGCTTCAAACGCGAACCGGTCCTTGTACATTCCTTCCTCAATCTTGGCAGCCATCGTACTGAGGTCCATAGGATCTTTAATCACATCAAAGTAGCTGCGGAAAGAGTCAGCACATGTCATCTTTGTTGAGGAGTGCTCTTACTTTGGAGCATGATCCCGAATTGGATCCACAGGTTGATTGAACAATGCAGCATGCTTGTTCGTCTTGAGTTTCTTCAAAGCATTTCGAGACGCGCGCAAATCGTTGATGCTCATTCCACCCGATTGCGATTTCGGGACGTGGGCCGGCTTGACGGGGGCGACGGTATTGTTCACAGCTTTGGGAGGTTTCCCTTTGGGTTTGACAACCTTGGACGCTGGTACTTGAGGGGTAGCAAAAACAATGCCTTTCTTCGTCGTTTGTGCGATCGGGGTCGCGGGTATCTTGGGAGATGCGTCGGGCATGGGACTGCCTGGAAGGCGGAGCTTCGGGGGCACATTGAAAGGCACGAGAGGGCTCTTCACGGGCGGTTCTCCAGATTTCAGAAGACGAGGCGTCTTCACAGGCATTTTAACCAAGGGGAGTTGTGGTGCCGTCTCCAAGATCGGTGTACTTGGAAGGTGAAGTTTGACTGTCGGAGGTGTCTCCTCAATAGGCCTGATGAGAATATCCGCCAGCTTCAGAATGCACCATCGAACTTCGTGATCCACGTCCGGAGCCCTAGCATGCGTTGAACAGCAGACACATTACACTTTGTGCGAACTGGACTCACAATGCAATAGGCATCAAAAATTCCCGAAGCACTTCGTTTTTGCCCACTTCACGATCCTTGCGCAAGACCTTGATCATAGCGTCCATCTCGCTCTTTTTCGCTTCTTTAGCTTTCTCCGGAGCTGTACCATCCTCTTCGATGAGTAGGGACTCCGTTTCCTTAGAGTTGCTCTTCATCTCTCCCATTTGCACCAAAAGGGCCAAACTGTGACACGCATTGCGGGCCACATGCCGTCGGATGACGCGGGATGGATCATTCGCAACCACAGCCAGGACGTAACGCATGATCTGTGGTGCATACCACTTCGTCAAGAACAATCCATCGAAGGCTGCAATCCGGACTTGGGTCAGATTTCCCTCACTGTGACGGCGATTAGTCACGGAAGGTCAACGAAAACCAGAGTACACACCGCGTCAAAGGGAAGAAAACTCTCGGATGACTAGGAATGAGATTGGCAAGGCTGAGAACCAAGTAGAACTGAAAGAACATTATTGCAAGGAAGGTAAAACGGAAAGAGCACAAAGCACCCACCTCCAAAGCAGCAATGGTAACGATATTATGAGGCGAGGGAATGAGGCGATCCATGCTCCGATACCGATCAACTTCAGCAAGCGTTTGCTTCAGCAAATCAGCGTCTTCGGCGTTGTGCTCAACGCGAACTTCTGCGGGAAGGAGCTCGCCGCGTTCGGGTGGAGCGGTGGAGATGGTGGCACAAGCAGCAGCAGAGATTATGGTGCAAATGTAGAATCCATCGGAATACTGCCGTGTTCTGTTAAGCTATGAGCTCGTGGGCAAGTAACGAGTCCGGCTTACGGGGTTGGCAGTATTATCATTGTAGCGCAGCTGGTCTATCAAAAACCGTCGAACGACAGATGGAGACTTCCCGTTCTCAAATCGTATGCGAGATATTGCGTTTATGAGACTCTGAACATATACTTTAGTTCATGAATCGTGAGGAAGGGCAGAACGCCAACAAACCTTGCGCACAAAGTACTCTGAAATGTCGGAGAAATCATTGGGTTTTGGAACATAAGTATGGGCGAAGAGATCTTGATTAGCATCTTCAGGTTCATAACAATACCGCAGGAACAGCTTGAAAAGATGGAAAAGGCCAAGAAAGTCCAGTTGCCGTACGGCACACTGATCAATGGTATTTATTAATAAAACATTTCATCGTAGCCAGAAATACACTCACGTTGACCAACGCCAATGCGGCTTCACAACGTATGCGAAAGTAGTAATTAGAAACAAGAACAGTCTTTGTCAGGGTGCTCGAGACGATCGCCGTAGGTTTCTCCGCGAGTGCGTGAACGGCCTAGACGAAGGAATACAACACATCAGCAACATTACACCTCCAACCGATCGGAATGTTTTCCCCAAAGATCCCTGACTCGATCTCAGAAAGCAAACGACGACACGAACCTCAAGCTGCGCAACAACATCCCGATCTCTCTGAAGCTGGGAGACCCACATAAAGTCTGGCTGGTCAAACTTGACATTGGCAATCCATTCAAAGTCGGCATCCATTCGAATCCACTCGTAAGTCGCTCCACTCATGGTTCCCTCGTCTTCTTCAGTCCAGTCAGCAACCTTCCAGTTCTCGCGTTCCTGCTCCTTCTCCCATATCTCCAACCCAAAACCCATGTCCACCATTCCCATCGCCTCAGCCGCCTCCGTGTCTCCTTCTGCAGCCGCTTGAGCAGCAGCCTGCCGCGCCAGATACCGTTTCGTATTCCTCCGGACACGCTTGTACTTGGTGTTGAAAGGCACTTCATATCGCTTGAAGGGAGATCGAATGTCAAGAACGTGCTCATAGGGTGTCCCATCTGCTTCGTGAATGCGAATAGTCATTTGGCCCTGCAGAGAACATCAGCCAACTTCCGAAAGTTACTGGGCAAAGCCTGACCTCAAACAACGGAACTGGTTTCATCAACAACTTCGAAACCTCATTATTCTCCATAGCTTGATAGGCAGGTGAACTCTGGCGCATCGTAATCTCCACCGCCATCTTCTTCCGATTGAACGATGCAGAGAACCCGAACGATGGGCAGCCACTTCCGTATATCCACTGTTCCGCGAAGCTTCGTGGGTCCACTCCACTGACCTTTCTACAGGTCCGTAGAAAAGCGTGTGTCGAGAGAGCGTTGTTTTGCATTTCCCCACTCATAGCGGAAAGAAACAATTTGGGAAGGACTCGGCTCAGTCCGAGTGATGTACCAGACTTTCCCAGTCGGCGATCGAGAATATGTAACACAAGGGGTGCCTTGAGGTTGACAAAGGGTAAAACGGCGGCGTCGGGAGGGTCAAGGACCTGCGGCTGACATATTGGAGGCATTCCGCCAACATCCCATTCCAGAACACGCTGCATGTCTTTCTTGAGCCGGAAGCGATAGTCGTTGTTCCCGAGGAGCTTGCGCATGAACAAGCCTGTTATATACAGCGCCAAGCCATTGGTCAGCCAAACGTCGGACCAATTCTTGGGCTGGATGTTGACTCCAACCCATTGGCAGGCGAGGGCGTGAGATAATGCGTGTCGGGTCTCAAGGGATTGCTCGATTGCGTCATCACCGTGCAGAAGGTCGTTGGTCAAAAGGGACAGGGTGGAGCTGTCGAAACGTTGCGTTGGAAGTTGATCAACGAAAACCAATTTGTAGGAACCGAAGGGATAGGACCCAAATTCAGTCGAGTAAAAGCTCATGGCGGAGCGAAGAAAAGCGGTTGAAGTCGAGAGCATGGTTTCAAAACCTGGAAGACAAAACGCAAGCATCAAAGGCTGAGAAGCGCCCGAAGTCTCGTCAACACTTGTGTCTGGAGGAATGGTATGAAGATGGAAGGGTCCTGCAGCAAACGCGATATGCTGAACGGATGTTGGAAAGGCCTGAGTGAACAAAAAGATAGTCTTGCTGGAGTTGTACGGGTGAGCAACCTAATGTTGATCAGAGAATGTGTGAAGGAACATTACAAAGAACAAGTTACCTGTTCTATCAACTCCCCACTGCAGACGACAATAGTCGGGCTCAAGTCGCTGGGCTCATCATCGTCTTGAGTTGGGTCGCGCTCTTCAAGATATCGCGGTACAACGAATTCAAAGTCCCATGTACACTTTTCCCAAAGGTTGTCAATGCAAGGAACCCAACATCTGGCAGAATCGGGTGAAGAGGGAGTGGTGTAGGCATGAGGAACACGCTTCACATGGTGTTGAGTGACTGAAGGTGACGCGCGATCGAGAAAAGGTCAGACTTACGTATGGGTCCGAGTCGTTTGGTAGGACAAACTCAAAGCCGTCAACGGGGTTGCGCAGACTATAAGCGATGTTGATGGTAATTGGAGAGAACTCTGGCACAGCGTTCGAAGAGTGATTGAAACCAGGAGTCTGTGGTTCGGGGGTTGCTGGTGATTTAACAAAGACGGTGAATCTAATGTAATTGGGGACAGGGAGGGGAACGGGCGGACCTTCGTTGAACACAAGACCATTGAACGAGTGTCCTGACTGTCTGAGTGGCACCTCCTTTGGGATGGTGATGGACAACTCTCCCTCGTCGCTTTCTTGCATAGCCGAGTAAACTCTCCTCTTCAGCTCCGGATGTCTGTGACAGTCTTGAGGCTCGTTTGGGGGGCCGACGGTGATGTTGGACAGCGGGTCATGATGCACAAAATCTGCTGAATGTCCAGCGATGGTGACCTTCTGAATACCTGTACCAGGCATTAGAATAGTCAGCAAAGTAGAAACGCCACGTACTACACTGCCGTGAGTGAAGATGAACAGTCCTGAGGTCACTGCTGGTCGGTATGATAGTGATTTCTGTGTAACCCTGTCCAACCATGAGCTCATAAGAAGTAATTTCAAGCAACAAGCATACCCAAAGGCTTCCGGAGAAGTCAATCTCTAGAACCACTTTTTGGTGACTAGTAGAAACGAAAGAAGAATGAGTAAGAACGAGGAGACGAAATGGGAAAGGACATATATAGAGAAGCCACGACGGGTATGCTCGCGCTGAAGATTAACGCGCGTGTCCATGAGATGTTTGAAGAGCTTTGCGATGAAGAAATGAGAAGAAAGGAACGAGGAGGAGGAGGGCGAGGTGGCTGAAACTGAATTGAGAACAGCAGACTGACTGAGAGAGCAATGAGCACTCGGCGGTAGACTCGTTACTGTTACGGGTGTGACATGTGATAGACCGCGCTCAACAACCTTTTATTATGTAATTAAAACTCATTTCTCCCCAGACCTAATTCCTCAAAAAATGCCAAAGAAATCAATATTTCGTCAACCAGGCTCACAGCACTTTCAGCTCGTCCATCGCTCTCAAAGAGATCCTTTGATTCATGACCCAGATGCTAACCAACAGGTCTTGAAGCCTATCGACAGAGTATGCAACCTACTTGATATCCTGTTCTTAGTGTCCTCATTCGTCTTCATCTTTCAGGGAAAATCGCGCGCAGATCCAGACTTGTCTCCAGACTCGGATGATTCACCCTCAAAATTCGGCGAAGCTGCTCTCTATGGGATTTACTACGACGACTCTGAGTATGATTACCTTCAACATCTTCGGGCAGTCGGCGTTCAAGAGGAAGGGGTGGATAGCGTCTTGATCGAAGCCACACCATCATCGTCGCACTTAAAGCCAAGGAATAAATCTTCACATCGGATCCAACTCAAAGACTTACCTCCAGATGTACTCGCATCTACGTCTGAATTACCAAGAACATACGAATCCCAGCAGGACATCCCAGAGAGCATCTCGGGGTTTCAACCCGATATGGATCCCCACCTCAGGCAGGTGCTTGAGGCTTTAGATGACGATGCGTTTGTCGACGACGAGGCCTCGGACGATTTCTTTGGCGAACTTGTAGCTGAGGGGGAAAGGCATGGTGATGAGGGGGTGGATTTCGAGTTTTATGACGATGGAATCGAAGAAGATCAACCCTCTGGTAGTGTCGATGCGGATAGCTGGGAGGCTCGTTTTGCTGCGTTCAAGAAAAACCAGCACTCTGATGCCGATAGTCGAAGCGCTGATGAATTTGCTTCCGAGGATGGAGACACCGTCTCCGGCTTACCCAGAATATCGGTCATTGGAGGGAAAGGAAAGAAGAGAAGAAAGGGTACCAGTGACGCCTCCGGTTATAGCATGAGTAGCTCGTCAATGTATCGGAATGATGCACTCCAGACCCTGGACGAACGGTTTGATCAGGTATTGCTTCCTTCTTTCACCACCTTTCTCGTCAGCGTCTCACTCCTTTCCACCAGATGATGTTAAAGCAGTATTCCCAAGATCTGGACGATGCTGATGAAAACGATGATGAGGATGACGACGATGATTCTGCCCCTGAACTCATCACAACGCGCGAGGATTTCGACTCGATGATGAATGAGTTCCTCAACGATTATGAAATTCTGGGGCGGAAAATGAAACCAAAACTTGATGGCGACACAGGCGTGGAAAAACTCGACACACTCCGCCGGGCGATGGGCCAGGATGATCCACGGATCCTTTTAGAGGACGCCGATGGTGTTCACGATGAACACGATGACGTTCTCATGCCTCTCGACATCGACGACCGGAAAGATAGATGGGATTGCGAAACGATTCTCAGTTAGCCACTCTGTTTGACGGACATTGCCTTATCTCACTACTTTTCAGCTACCTATTCGAATCTCGAAAATCATCCGCGCCTCATTCGGGCTCGAGATACAAAGGCCGTTCCCAAGATCAAGCTCGATCCCAAAACGGGTTTCCCCGTGGTAGCAGATCGAGCGCCCAATCGACCTGCAGCGCCAAAAGACTCTGATACTTCGTCTGAAGACGAACGCGCTGGTGTGTACACTTAAATTTCATAGTTCCCTGGTACTCACGCCACCTGCTAGCGCAACCGCGACGAGCGACAATTGCACGACCACGGAATGAGACACCTGAAGAGAAGCGGTTGCGCAAGTCTGCGGTGAAAGCTGAACGCCAAACCAAGAGGGTGGAGAAAAAGGCACTGAAAGAGGAATTTGGTGCAGAAGCCAAAGCTCAAATGAAAAACATCAAAAGCAAGGAGCAAAAGTTGAAGAAACTATGACGACTTGCATCATATCTGGTGCAACTGCATGCAGGGGTCTGCGGATTAGATAATTAGATGATTGTAGTCTTGGCAATTTCGAATTGGTCCTCGATAAAGATCTCTCCACAGAGACCATCGTCATTCATAATCTCTCCTTCACACCACATTGACCAACATCACAAATGGGCTATCCAAACTTCTCAGCGACAGTCCTCTTACTGACCGTCATACTTGTTCTCCTCCCAACAGAGACCTACGCTTTCGGTGCGGGAGACATCCCCGATTTTGCGTACCTCAATGGTATCATAAACCTTCCCAAGAAAAACCCTAGAGTCTTCGCCTGACGCGATTTTTATAGATCGCGCTTTTAGGCATGGAGACATTGAGAACATCCTCGAAACCCTTGTCAAAAGTGCTGGAGGTGCTGCTGGGGCCACTAGTCTTCTTGGCTTTGCTCAATCAGTGTTGAGCACCGCGACGGGTGGCAGTAAATTCAACAAGGGTGACATCAAAAAAGTCTACTTTGTCAGTGTTCGATTCTTTCGTGGCCCCGCGATTAAATTCACAACCTTGTTTAGGGGAATTGGTTGAGGGATTATTCTCAGGTAACGCGATCTCCTGACATATGTTGCCGCCTCTAACATCGCCTCCCTTAGGCCATGGACATCGCTGGCTTGACCAAGCTTTCAGCAGACACTCTCGTGTTGATTGTGTCGATCTTGGGTTTTATGGTACATTTTTTGATTCTATCCGTATGCCGATCAAAGGCTCAATAATACCGCTAGGCCTTCGGCTTGGCCACTGAAGAGTTCGAAGTGACCGCCGAGCGCTTGGGAGTCTATCTTCCCGTCGTGAGTGCTGGATTTGGCTTCTAATCTCCATCTCTACAACGTCCCTCCCAAAATAGGAGCACATAGATAACCCCAAGTGAGCAGTCAATCAAGATGACACGCATGACGTCAATGTCTAATGTCTCTTTAGGGGTTATGCTGCGAAGGAAGGAGATGCGCGAAAGTTCCACCAGAGCTTGAGACCCCCCGTCCAGGATGAGGAGCTACAAATCGATCAGCAAACGGGGATGAAGGTACCGTTTCTTGAATGCCTACATTTTATAACCCTCCTGAGCGCGTTTGATACGCAGAATTACATGGCGACGGAGAATCGCGGTTGGGACACATCAACTGCACATATTCGCCGAACCTTAACAAAATGTATCGAGGCGGGGCGTCGCGCTCGCGGCCAGGATGGAACCGATCTTTGGGACGCTTATCGCCATATGGGAAGTGGACTCCACACCCTGGAAGATCTTCTCGCTCACAGCAATTGGTGTGAGATCGCCCTGTGGAAGATGGGACATAAAGAGGTTTTCTGCCACGTAGGGGATCAAGGTAGGTATCTCCTCAGATGGATCTTCTCTTAGGCGCTGATAGATTGTGTCACGAAAGTCCTTATCAACACCCCGAATGGGAGGGCACCTCCTCTTGTAACGGGAACCTTTGGGGGTGAGTGAGAAGTCGTCTAGCATCTGAGTCGGCATTAATGTCCTTCCAGGGGCTGACTTCTTGCACTCTCTCATGGGAGAGGCTACGGAGTGAGTTGTCAACCTAGGATTCCGGAAGGCTCTTGCTCATCATCCATTGATAGCAAATTGAGTCAAGCTAGCGTCACAGACCTATCGAACAAGATAGATCAGGTAAGGAAAATTCCTCCTCGAGGACGCGGTCTCTCACACAACATTTTCAAAATAGGCTTCTCAAGGAAACGGTGGAAATATCAGCGCAATCAAAAATCTTCTCAGCAAGCTTCCTATCGGCGGTGGATCAGACAATCTACAACAGGGAGAACAGATTCAAGCTCAAGCGCAAGGATATAAATTTAATCCTGACAACATCGCACCACCTGAGGTACAACAACAATTGCTGGCCTTGCTCAAATGGCGAGATGGAGTGTACAGAGATGTTTCTTCCAAAGTACGGATGGTTCCAGGGCTTGAAAGCCTGCTCGACGAACTTTCGAACTCACTCAACGCCTGTGAGTAATCCGATGTTTCGGGCTCGCGTCCTACCTCATAATTCTTCTATTTTATCAGACGTGTACACTGTGATCGCTCCATACGTGACGGTGAGTGAAATGTAAACAACCTTCTCATTCGAAGTCTGATTTTTCATTCTCCATAGCCCATGATGGCACAAGCGACAGGTGTTTTGAATGAAGGAAGCAAGGCTGTGGTCGATTCCGAGGATCAGTTTGAGGTATGTATATGTGGAATACGCCCCAAAGGACGAGTCTGACACATGGCCGCCAGGTTTTCAACAATCCTCATGCCTCAGATCCATCCCACAGTATGCTATCCAAGGTTTGCGAAACGTGCTCGTGACTTTTCCATCTCATCACTTTGTTCATAATCACTTTTTCCAGGACCATTTCGGCCTCATTTTGAACGAGCCAGCCGGCAAAATCGCACAGGTTGTCGTCGAGCATTCTGTCAATCTCATTGTGAAGGTGAGCTGCTGCAATGTGTTTCGGAAAGTGTTGGTTCCTGTCCTCATCGATCTCGATAGGCATGGTCTGAAAATGGTAGTCCTGATCAGACGATCAATCAGGCGAGTCGCGATGCGATCTGCAACGTGTTTGCCGCGTGCTGACAGTTTTACTGCCACAGATCCTCGAGGCTTTCCACCATCCCTATTATGCAACTGGCCGATCGGATATCCAGCGCCGCATGTTTGACCATATGGAGCGCTGGCTTGGTGGACTTGGCCGTGATGAAGCCCAACAGACTATTCAAGCTCTAACCAAAGTATTCGCAACCCCAATCATATCGGGACCAAATTATAATAAATTAATTTTTGTCAGGAAAGCGTGCGGAATGGTAAAAACAAGCGCCTCGGCTCAGAAGAACAAACCCAAGAAGAGGCGGGTTACGGCGGCCACAGCCACAGTCATGGTTCCCAGCTTTCGTCCGCGCCCAAACCCAAACCTCAGACTTCGAGCTATGGGGGTCAATATGGTGCTGCAGGTAATTACATCCACTTGATCACCATTACATGTACAAACCCTGTTTACGCAGCAGCCGTCGCTGGAATAAGGCGAACGGAAGGGGATAGCGGGAATGCGTATGACTCTGGACGTAAACCCCAAACTAGCGGTCAGCGTCGTTCTTTGGCCCTGCCGCATCTGACTTACTTGGTTTTGTACAGGTTATGGACAAGGCAATGAATATTCTAGCGGCAACCTTGGTTCCAGTAACACCGGGTACACCCAAGGAAGGCAGGGAGGCTATGGTTCGAACCAGCAAACAAGCAGCTACAGTACGAGCCAGCAAACGAGCAGCTATGGTACTAGCCAGCAAACCAGCGGATATGGCCAACAGCAAAGCGGATACGGATCTGCACGTAAGAACGATGACGATGACGACGATCGGCGTAAGAAATCTCATGTCAAACGAGACGACGATGACAGTGCCTACGGGTCTGGCCGTCAGACCTCAGGCGGTTATGGCGGCCAAAAGCATGAAACCGAATCATCTGGGTATGGTGGAGTGAAGCAAGGACAAGGTTATGGTTCAACCGGATATGGAGGGGATACATACGGATCCGGTCGGGGTGGAAGCGACAGTTATGGGTCTGGAGGACGTGGCGGAAGCGATAGCTATGGGTCTGGCGGTCGCGGAGGAGACAGTTACGGCTCTGGTGGTCGAGGAGGGGATTCTTATGGGTCAAGCCGGGGTGGAAGCGACAGCTACGGGTCCGCAGGCCGTGGAGGAGGCGATCATGGCACGAGTGGTCGTGGTGGGAGCGACACTTATGGTTCTGGTGGTCGTGGAGGGGGAGACAGTTACAGCTCCGGAGGTCGGGGAGGTGGTAGCTACGGGTCGAGTGTCCCCAGTTCAGGGGACTCCTATGGCTCTGGTGGTCGCGGGGCGAGTGACTCTTATGGGTCTAGCAATGCTGGGCGTGAAGGTGCATACGGTTCTCACAAGAGGGACGAAAGCCCGGGCGAGAAAAAGAGCCACCGCAAACGCGACAGCGACAGCGGCTCTGAAAAAGGACGACGATATGGTAAACAAGACAGCGACGACGAGCGCAAGTCAGGACATCGCCAAAAGAGCTCAGAACGCCAAGGCAAATCGGGATACACTCCCGCCTACGGGGGAGGTCAACAGCAGCAGTACGGCGGCGCGTCTGGATACACCCCGAGCTATGGAGGAAGGCAGTCTGACGATACATATGGTGCTGAGCGAATGAAGATCAAAGACGATGACGATAGTGACGACGGTCATGGAAAGAAGTCGAAACATGGCGGTCGTGGAGGGAATCAAGCCGGGTACGGAGGAAATCAGGGAGGTTACGGAGGGAGGTACTAGACTGGCTTATGGGCATGAAAATGGACGAATCGACTTGGGCGGCTGCAAATGAATCTGATACAGTGTTTGTACAATATGGTAGAGGTATTGTCGTGTGTGCAAATTTGAATAAGCGTTAGTTGGAAGCGTGCACGGCATGAGCTCTTTGTTGCATTCTTGATAATGAGCTCTCATGAAGAGTCTCTCGACATTGATCCAATTTGGACTACAAGCCGCACTGCTCGTCAAATTTACGCATTGGGAGAAGTCGACAAGGTTTGGGAGGGTCCACCCCGGATTGCTTACCATTAACACTGACCGATAGGATATCACCCGCTTGCTCGAACTCGCAGCGTCTTCTATCTCCCTGTTGACACTACCTCAGACGGATGGACCGGATGACAAACTTCCTCAAGGAGAGGAGCGTTCTGAGCAGTTCGTATTGGAAGTCAGCGAGTACTTCGAGCGTCTAGATGTACGTTTCCTTCGTTATTATGCGACGTCATTTCCATTCACCAACCCCGCCTACTCAACCAAAAGGCGATACAGGTCGCTATCCGATCTTCTCTGGCGCACATTCGTCATTCCCGTATAGCACCTTCAGCAATAAACGCTCCACCTCCAGGTTTTATTCCCCCCTCGCTTGGTGTTGGGTTACCTAGCCAGTCGCAAGCTGCATCAGACAAAAATCGAGGACTCCAGGAGGAGAGAACCGAACGTGATGCATGGATTGGGATTCTTGATGCTTTGAAACGGTTAAAGGCTAGTAAAGAGGCGGAACAGCGCAGTATGGCTACGGAGACACGAGATAACGGAGAGATGCAAGGAATACAATAACAACGTTCTTCAAAAACCAAATTCCGTGAGGGGATATAGTGTACGAGTGTGCGTCTTCACCCTGGAACGTTCCTTCGTATCACCTTCAGCTTTCTTTCAATTCGCCTTCTGCCCCTCCGTCGGGTCATCCTTCTTCTCGGAGTTCCCTGTTAATTCCTCCAGCAAATCGCTAGCCTTCGTCACCTCTTCATCACCCGCTAGGTCGGAGATATTTTTCGCTCCATCCTACTTCCGCTATCAGATGAATGTAACCCATCATTGAATGGAAAAAAAAACGTACGACAAGATCCCGAAGTTTCCCAGTTGCAGCATCACGTCTGTCTGCGGAATCCGCGATCATCTTATTTGATTCTTCGAGCATCTTCCGCTGAAATGTTCCATCGGATTAGAACGATGATTATTTTCACTTTTTTTTTTTTGGTGGCGACTATCCTCGACGAGTCACAATCACTCACCGCGTTCTTGATGTCCCAGTCAGTAGGATCCGTGCTGTTTGCGATGAGTTTCTCGAGTTTGAGTTGCTGAGCTGCCGCTTCTTTGATGTACAACCCGCTTTCCTTAGTCAATCTAAGAGTTGAATAGGCTTTAGCATGAGCGGGAGACAATAACGGAGAACCTTTCAGAACCGTTTGACAACACCAGACTGGATCTGAAGTTGTCGGCGTATAGCAGGGACGTCAGTCATTTGGAGTGCGGTTGTTGAGTTTCCGGACAAAAACAAGGTGGGACTCTTTCGATCTCACCTGCCTGGGCATGATCTCACTGATCGCAATCGCATCCAACCGATTTTCGAGATCATAGAATTATCGTTTCATTGCGTCGTAAGGATCACACAGAAATCGTACTACAACGTGACCATGTAGTTGATACGAAACGATATAGAGAAGATAGGATGGGATGGATGGATGGACTGAGAAAAATGGAGCAATCAAACAGAAAACAGCTGACTTTGACCTGCCGTCTTCATAAACTACGCTAGTACGCGAGCGAATGAAAGCCCCTCAGCCATCGCAGCATGAGAGGGTAGTCAATCAGGGCATAGGGGGCATATCAAGACACAAAATCGATATCGAGGATAAAAACAACAACCAACCCCGGGCTAGCCGAGCGTTGGTGAGCTTCGAGCTACTTCAAGTGTTCCTTCAATCTCAACCGACCGCAGAACAACATATCAAACGCAGACCCACGTAACTCCGTCATTCGGCCAAAGCATGGACTAGCCATACGAAGCGAAGAGCAAAGCCCGGAAATCTACGAGAGATAGAGGTTGGAATGCGATGGGAGTGAGAAGGTCTTCAAGGTGTTTTGTCTCCACGAAATGATTGAGTGGCAGGAAACCGCCCTCGCCGCACTAATGTATATCTTCCCAAGCCGAAGAGGACTGTGAGGCCGCCACAACACTCATGTACAAACGCGGTTTGTTCAGAGCGGTCGTCAGCGTGGTACCATGCCACACGTGTTTGGTCGGGAGGTCGGGATGGTGAACGGATGGGTGTTCGGGTGGGTGCGCTGTCCGAGAGGAGGGAGAGAGAGAAGGGGGGGAAATGGTAGTGATGGCACGTAGAAGAACAAGTATAAATCACTATCAATAAACATTGCGATGCGTGGCGGGGATGTGGGGCATCTGCGGATGCGCTTTGTCCAGAAGGCTGAGATGTGGTCCATAATTGATCGTGGTAGGTGATCGTCAAATTGAGGAGTCGAGGGTGAATATGATCATGCCGGTGTATTGGCTCACGCGAAGCACGGAACCACAATTAAGTGGTCGTCGCCTCAAGCGTGTGGATGGAGTGGTTGGGAGTGGGATGGGATGCGGGACGAATCGACGAGAGAAAAGGGGGTAGGACAAGATGGTTCTCAACATAGGCGAAGCACGCACTCACACTCGTTAAGAGTGGAGATTAGCGCCTCGAGCTCTATGCCGAGTCTTGTGTCAGTGTCGTGTCCAGGCAAACATCAACCGAATCCTTGGGTCCATCAATGAAAATTGTTCACGTCGGTATTCCTCCGTGATGATAATCGACGCCGAGGCGACCGCAGGTCGGGACCTCAGCGACGACAATAAAAACGTGCGGCGCGGCAGCAGAAAAAGACGATTGCCGTAACCAGGGGATGGATGCGTCGCCGACGCAAGCCTGAAAGCGGGTCCATTGAGCAGATGCGCCACATGGAGGGGATGATCGTGAGATGCGTAATATATACAATAATGCGAGAGTCCGTGTCATAAATCAAAGCAGTTACCTGTCCAGGCAGGAGGAGGATTCGAGCTCAGATTGTCGTCTGGAAAATTTTGTCGTGAAAGAGAGCTTATCACCAGGGAGGGGTTTTGGGGAAGGTTTTTTCTGCGGTGGAAGGGAAAGATAGGGGGAGGGGACATGATGGATAGAACAATGGAGGAGGTCAAAACGTCGAGGGCACGAGCGTTGCGGCGCCATTCGATGCATGTCGTTGGTTGGCGGTGCCAAGCATCAAAGCCTCGTTGACGTTGCGAAGCCGGTGAACCTCGGCCTCAGCAGACTTCAGTCTCATCTCGAGTTGGTCCTTGACAGTCTCGAGGTAACGGAGATGACTTGTTGCTGTGTTCGGTGTGTAAGTAAAGCGGCGACTCCCACGGAAGAAAAGAAAACATACCACGATCAAGAAGAGACACTTTGCTGGACTTCTGGTTCGACGCGGGAAGAGTGTCCTTGAGGCGTGCGTAACCGTCGCGAAGTTCGTCGCGTCTCCTTTGTTCTGATTCAATTCGCTGCTTGCGGATGGTCTCGCGGCGCCTACAAGAGTTGTTTCGCGATTAGTTCTCAAATCCCCTAAAAGGAAAATGAGCTGGATAACGTACGAATCAGCTCCTCCAGTCGGGACGGGGATGGGCTGGAAGTCTTCGTCTTCATCGTCACTGTCGTCGTTGCTTCGGCTCGATCGCCTTCGGTGGGCGGCCCTAACGCTAGCACGGGTGGCAGGTGCTGGGATGGGGTTAAAGCGATGCGAGCGGGGAACGGTAGCAGCGTATGGTACACCAGCGGGGGGTGATTGAGTTCCGCTTCCTCGGCTGTGCCTTCCAGAAGGCATGCCATCGGAAGAAAGCTCACCAGCGCTCAAATTGTAAGAGAGCGTTGGGGGAGAGATGCTGGCACCATCTGGTGGTGTGTAGGGACGCGCTGGGGAAGTACCGGTGAACGACGGGTTGGAGGAGTAGTACGAATCTCCAAGAATGGTGAAACCCATATTCGGCGACTGGGGAACTATAAATGGGAAATGATTTGTCAGCTTCCAATTGTGGCGTACGCGCAATTGCGGCGATAATCCAGTCCGACTTACGAATGTGATCGTTGAACTCGGGGGACTGAGGATATTGAAGGTATTGAAGGTCTTGATCGGCGAAACCGTTGAAGTTGTCCATGGAGTCCATGAAAGTGGGGGACTTGGCGTGAGCGAATTCCATTGCAGAAGGAGAATAAACGAGGAGTGTGGTGATGAGGGGGAGTAGTTAACGACTTTGCGAGTTACAGACGAGAAAATAAATGAGTCGAATATAATGGGGCGCTGGATTAGGACGGAGGGGATGTGAATAAGGGAAACAAAGCGCTGTTGTTGTTTTTGTGCTCACCGACAAAAACAACAAAGTGTTGTGGTGACAACTGCGAAGAAATAGGACCGGATGGAGAGGAGGGCGGATATGAAGAGAATAGAGGTAGTCGGTTGCGATGAGGAGAGAAAGGAGGGATGAGGAAAGAGGGGATTGAGGAAGGGTTCTATGCTATATAGGTTCAGGTGGCCTGGTGACTGGTCCGTCTACCAAACTGGGTTATCAGCGAATTCCATGTCAGCGAAGGTTTACAGCATCTTCAGAATCTACACGAGGCTGCTCCTCAACCGAATTCGCCCTTCGGCGTTTGCACCTTCACTTTACATGTTCACAGTAATCCCAACCCTATTATTTTTCAATCTCTTATTCTCACACAACTCTTCCTCTATCCGGAAACTCCGTTTAACACTTGTCACAGCTTTTTCTAACATGAATATCTTCTTGTGGTCAAAAGAATTCCAGAACTTCTTGTTCTTTGATAATACGCCACACTGGCGGAAATAGTGTGAACCGTTGTCTTGTACATCCCATTCTCCCCGACTTCCATTCCGTAATACTCTCTCCTCCGCTTACAAACGACAACGGTACAATCCAAATCCCTACACAACACTTCATATCCTCCCATCTCATTTCGCTAATACCTAGTCCAACTCGTGTTGTTTTATCCTCTTGATGGTAGCCGTTTACCCGTCCCTTCAAGAGGTTAACAATTCCCTCTCGTTGAAACCGGCGCTTCTTTCGCAATTTCATCCTTTTTTTCGCACCGAAGAACCGTATTGTCCCGGATTTCTCGTACAATCGATCTTTCATGATCCATCACATCAAGATCCGGTTTCCGAGGGCGAGCGCAGCTTAGCCCTGTCCTAAACCTCTTGTGGGAATATCCCCCCCATCGGATTTGGGTGGCTGACTGGTGTGCCTGCGATATTTCTATCTCGGCCTTGCAACGTTTTTTTAATGTTTACAGGATATCAGCCTGAAGCATCAGCTTTTGGTGCGATACGGAGCCATTTCTTTCACTTTGGTCCGATCGCGGTGTAACCCTGCCTTTCACTTCTCGAGCCAAGTCAGTCCATATGGAGTACAATGGTAAAGATCCCAGTCTTATTGCGTCACAGGCAACATTGGCGTTAGCGGGCTGTGGAGCCTTTCAAGAGGTTGAGCGGACTCTGACTTGTATATTGGCCCTCCAGAGCAGAGTGGTGTCGACTGGAAAATGCAAAGGGGGAATAAAGAAGAATAAATCATAAAGGTCCGACGGCCATCCAAAACCATCCCCTTCAACAGCATAAAGAGCGTATCGTGTGGAGAGTTTACGCGTGATAGTGTCCTTGATAGAAGATGTGATGCCGTGAACCCGAATCCAGGATAGGGCAGACCTAAACGCTCACCTGGATTGATAGGGCCATTCATTTGGGAGTAGTGACTCAGATGCTTCAAGCGTTTCTCGAAACGCCACGTCAGAAAGTACATATAACTCTAACAAGGGCCGCAATAGCGTTCACTTTACGATCGCACGCGCGTGAAAGAAAAGCGGCTCTCACCTGGAAGAACAAATCCACCAGAAATAGAATAATGAAAATATTCAGAAGTCCTGGAAACCCCAACTTGCAAACACCAGTAGGGAAAGCGCCCCAAGCCTTGATACCATCGGTGACGGAACCAACCCAGAGTTGACCGCCGTTTTCGCACTCCCAAACGATCTTCTCCTTGCTGCGGGATGGGAGATAAAAGTGTCAGAGGGTTGTATGAAACGGCTTATGAACCCTAGGCCTACCCTCGCCGAAGCTCTACAGTCACCACAATCGCGCGGATCATGCTTCCACAAAGAATGAATGGCCAGAAGCATCGGCTGACATATGTCCATTGGAGAGAGTTCTGCAAAGTGCTCAGTAATGGAGCCATCGTCTTGGGGAGACGGGGAAATCGACGGAAAGTATACATTGGACATGGCGATCACAGTCAAGAGAGTAAGCGATGCAATGGCGATGCCTATACTGCCAAAGATTTGCCTAGATAGATGAATGAGCAATTGACGTTCATATCTAGTTGATGAAAAAGCGATACCATTCCGGTGAGGTGAAGAAGAAGTAAGGGCCGTAGACGAAGAAAAACACAACCCCCAGCATGCTATAGACCTATCCATCGTTAATCGATGGAAGCAAGTGGACTAGTGGAGTTGCGATTTACCAATAGAACTGTTCCCCATACCATCGCACCACGTCTCTGTGAAATGCCTGTCAGCGTTTGGAGATCACTTCATCTTGTTCAAACGAACCAAAGGGAAGATCAGGAAGCAGTTGTCACACCTGTCGAGAATATCAAATTGATAGTTCGAAGGGAGGGAGATGGGCATACCACATGATTGGAGTAAAAGTGAGAAAAAGCAGGGGATACGCTTGCAGAGTTATGGGGTTACTTCGACAGCAGATGAGGTTAAAGAGCGAGCAGAGACACTCGAAAGGAGGTCATAAACCCAAGCTGGGCATGTACAGGCCATAGGCGCGGCGATACCGCCCCCGTCGTCGCAAAACCCGTAGGAGACTTGTTGATGCGACGTAGCTCGCCATTATCGGAAAACTCTCCTCTCGCGGCACCACTCCAGTGACTCCACTAAGATATCCACCATGCGGAGCTTGGAAAGGCCAGCATGGTCAGACCGTTCTCGTCGTTGCGCTTGTGTAGAGTCGCGGCACCTGCACAAGTTCCGCTTGATTGGCTTAAGCTCAACAACTGCCGATGCAACTACGCGTGTAGCAAGTCGTATGTTTTGGCCCCTGGTTTGAGCGGATGAAAGGGGATATGGACACACCAAGTTTGTATTTGATTTTTCGACTCAAACTCCTTCATCCATGACAAACTCGATGACCTTCACATCACCTCTCTTTGAACCTTCAAACCTGTTCCAGATACATGGCGTTGTTCCCAGGCGAGAACCGACATGACCGCTCCGAGGTGGCGAACTCTTTTTTAGCGATGGTCGCTTTAGGAAGAGTCCTGATCATGATCTCTTTTGGGTGAGAAAGTATGCCCGAAAAGACAACAATCCAGGATTGTGGATACATGGCAGTTAACGTTTCTCCGATGTGTCACACGGCACAGGAAACTGTAATCCGAAGTCAGACTTCCAGTTTAAGCGACGGATCTGCCTCACCTCTCAAGGTTTCGGAACCTCATCGGCGCCAGCTGTGAACGTATTTTCCTTTTGCTATTCCTGAACGTGCACGAAAAACATCAACGACATCAAAACCATCAAAAACCTATCAATGGGAATTTTTGATCCACGGGACCATTTACATATGTTCAATAGCGGGGACAATGTTCCCACTTACATATGGATTGGGCACGGTTCCGAACTCGAATGGAGAATTCTTATGATGCCGCAGTCAGAAAAAGAACGTACGCGAGGAATATGAAAAGGGAAAAAGATAAAAAACCATTCCATACCTTTTCTGCGCGCTAGCGACGATGAATGGGTTTTTCGCAGCTCAAACGCCGAAAAGGTCATCTGCTAAGACAAAGTTTGAAACTTGATTTGAAGACGCCGTCGCGCATTGGGATATGTCGGTGAGCAAACGGATGCCGAGATGTAGACTATGATACTTCGAGTGGCTTGAGCAGCAGGATACCACGAGGATATGATACTCCTTAATATCATGGACCTCAGTAGGCAGCTTTTGGGAATTTTAGAGAAGAGATGAGGTAGAGATTGTTTCATGAACGTCAAGTGTGTAAACGGAAGCAACACGCAGCAGACTTCCGAAATGAGCTCCATACAAAGAGCCCAGACGCGAGAACGGTCAAAACTTTGACGAAGCAGTCAAACTTGACTCACAAATCCTAGGGCTCTGTTTCAAACCGAGGGCAGAGGGCAGTGAGTGGAGGCTATCAGCCGTGATTGAAATGGAAGCAGGACGAGAAACGTGTATCCCACGTGTTTCACTATCAAGGCAAGATTGAGCGGTAAATTGACAGATAACCTTATACCTCCAGTGGGTGGATGGAAGGTTTGACAGGTCTCTGGACAGGTACCAAGCGTTCAAATTATTCAACTACAGAGATACAGATGAACCTAGAAGGAAAAAAGTCCAAGAATCCATCAACACCAACTTAAGCTGCTACTAGAGCAGGTCGAGGCCACATCTACTGGAGAGCGGCGTGCTGGATGCCAGTTCCGCTGGAACGACTGGATCACCCTTTGGTTATCCCCCAGCATTTCTCGGCAAGTGTCGTGGTATCTACCAATCGTCTGCCCTTTTCGTTCAATAGTGTTCATGGAGGTTCGTCAAGAATCGTGAGTCTTCATATCCCCCATCGCTCATCGATGGAGGAATCACATTTAGTCGCGCACTTTGAGGAAGCCTATCGCATCACCCAGGCCGGCGAGTGTTGTTGGGTGAGCCGGTCGGAGATGGTGAATGATCGGATAGCAATCGAAGAACGCGGTGTGAGTTTTAGTTATGCAACGTGCACGAGGGGGCAATAAATTGAGCCATCGGTTTTCCCTCTGCTTCACCAGGAATCCGGTTCCTTCGCGGGCCAGGAGAGCAATTGGGGCGATCATCGATCTCCATCGAAGCATGTGATCTAAGGATCGAACACGCTGCAGTTGGGTCGATGAGGGTGTCCGCCGGCGCAGGGAAGCCAACAACATCAAGTTGTGGATATCTCAATGGTGTGTGTTTTGAAGGGGCTGAGTCACGGTGCACGGCACCTGACACAAAGTTCCAACTCTAGGATCAACCTGGTGTTCGAGTTTCAACAAATGCCATTGCCTCGAGATGCTATGCAGAAAGGAGAAAAAAGAATAGAATGGAAGTGGAAGTCAAAATGATGTGGAAGGCACGAGTGCAAAACGTCAAGAGAGGTCGAGCAAAAAGTATATGGCAATGAGGAAGGGAGAGGGAGGGGGGAGGGCTGGTCTGGCTTAAAAGCCACTATCTGACGCTGATGGGCTAGAATCTTCTGAAGGTGGCTCTTGACCTCGTGTCGAAACGAGCGAGTGAGCTGGAGGACCATCAGGCGGAGGGGATAAAGGTCTGCCATCGAACATTTCGGACTCGTTGGGGAGTAATATCTTCTCATTGACAGCGCGAAGTCGTTGTGATTCTTGTTCGAGGGCGGTAAGGCGAGCCTGCAACTCCTTGTTCGCCTTCTCCAGAGCCACAATGTGGTTGGTTGCTAAGAATGAACGATATGTTAAAAGGTTTATCCTTGTTCTAACGAGGGATGTGATCTAACCTCTTTCCAGAAGAGAAACCTTGCTACTCTTCTGATTTGAAACGGGAAGAACATCCTTCAGCTTTGCATATCCGTCGCGTAATTCGTCTCTTCGGCGCTGCTCTGCTTCAATCCGTTGCCTTCGAGTTGCCTCTTTTCGTGAGTGAGCAAGGTTTTCTACGAACGATGCGCCCATGTTATCTTCGTCGTCTGAGTCGTGAGAACGTGTCCGGCTGCGTCTCCCTGATGAGCTCGTTGGTGAGGGTGTTGGATTGTATCGCGTATGACGATGAACTAGGCTGTTCGCACGAGAAGAGGATGGGGAATTTGCTCCACTGCTGTTGGAGTGCTGGTAAAGTCCTTCACCGGAAGTGTCTGAGCCAGAAATAGGGGGAGACACGGGATCGTCGAACAATTCAGGAGACGGAGAAGGTGTTGTGGTTGAAAGCGGAAGGGAAACATGAGGCGGTGAACCTGCGTACACGTTGGGTTGGTACGCATGCGGCGACATGAGGTTTAAGCCACCATAATGCTGCTGGTGTAGCTCTGTGATACAGAAAAGAAAGCAACACGAATTATTAGATCGAGGAACATGTGTTTTAGTAAGTAGAGGCATTGCTGCACCCACGAGTTGGTGCGCCGGCATGTTGCTGGACTACTTGATAAGGTATTTGAGAGTATGCCAGGTATGAAGGGTCCTCCTGTGCAGTAAAGAAACCGTATGGCTGTCCAGCCATTGGGTGATGATCGTCGGGGATGTTGTGTGAGTGGTCCATGGTGGAGGGATAAAACTGCGGGATTGGTTGATTGACGTTGACGTTTTAGAGAAAATGTGGTGGGGTTGTCGTTAGCGTTTCAGAGAGTCGTAAAGAAGAGAATAAAAGGGTAAAAAGACAAGAAACAAATGGAAGGACGTGATGTAAATGATGATGAAAACTTGTTGAGGAGATTGAGGAGAACGGGTAATCGAGTGAGAGTTGAGTGTCCTTCAAGGCGCCAACTTGTTGCCACTCATTCAACTCTCACTGTTTGTTGTTTGGTTTACAAGTCATTATCCCCCTTTCATTTTTCTTTTTATTTCCACAATTAAACTACATCGTTCGACCTGCATAATTAAGTTTGCTTGTTCTTTTGAAAGTGTTTGTTCTTTCCTTGACGACATTCTTGGTTTTTTTTTTGTTTTTTTGTATCCTGATGTTTCGACATTCCGGGCTGGAATTCTCTCTTAGTTCATAAATTTGTACCACCAGCCTTTGATGAGATCAAGACATGACGTCGATATTATAACAACAGTCCAGTCCAGAGGGGGAATATATATCCTTGTGTGTCGTCTCGAGCACCGTTTTCGGAACTGAAGCATACCGGGCCAACGACGTTGTCATAGAAAACGTTTTTTTTGATGAGCAGGACTCGCTGATTTCAACATCAAGGAGCTTTCACAGTTACATAGTGGAACGAGTCGAGAGATGAATGATGGACAGGAGTCTGTACTTATAACTAACTTGCTTCTCACCCCTGATCGTTTTGACATTCTTTGAACATCATTTTGTTCGTTTTCTTGTTTTGCTGCCTCCAAAGCCAAGAAAACTAATCAACTCTCAGGTCCTGACTTTTTCACGTCCCTCTCGTATCTTCTCCTCGTCCCCCCTTTTGAAACGTTTTTCAGCCCAAAGGCTCCCCCTTCGTGCTTACTTGTGTGCTCAGTGATCCATTTTGCTCTGCTGCACCTCGAACTGACAGGCAGGTTTGAACAGATCGCTGAATCAATGACATAGCCCCGACCAACACGAACAAGAACAATTCACGCTGTAGAACGAATATCCAATCATCTTTTTTACTCGTAATATCCCGATACCGCCTGGAATAACAGCGCTGAACGTCATGTCAAAAGATGCTAGTGTTGATGGAACACCGCGTTCCTCCCATCTATCTGTTCATTCTACTTTATCTCCAACTTGGGCCCCTCCAAAGTCACCTCTTCCCCCCCACCGTCTGGCAAAACTGGCGAACGCCCTGGGTGTGTCTACACCAATGCCGGCAATCCACCAACCCGCACCACTGGCTTCAAGCTCCTATTCTGGCCCAACGTCTCCTTTGGATCCTTATCGACGTTCTCCAACACCATCAGCTGCTTCCAACAATTCGTACTCACCTTCTACCTCAAAATATCTTCTTCACGTCATTCCGCCAACACACCTTCCACACGAGTCCGATTCTAATACAACCTTGACACCGCCTCCATCGAATGCCTCTGGCTACCATACACAGTTCAGGCGTGGCACCCTCGTTCCAGTTTACTCCACCCTTCAATCCCAGTTGGGTGCAATCGCGAAAGAATACGCTCTCCCTGGTACCTCCGGTCTTCTGCTGTATTTGGTTTCAACTCCATCATCCCAGTCGACTCAATCGACAACTCCTGAAGCTGATATGCAAGACCCGGGCGAGCCTGGACCTCGACTGTCGGAAGAGATATGGAAGCATTTGTGGACGCGCGTTCTCAAGGCGGAACAACGGGAAGACGGACTACTTCCTCCGTCTCGTAGCATCACTCCCAATACTTATGGAACCAATGGTCATTCGCACTCCACTCCAGAGCTCCCGCAACCTCTCCGTCCCCTCATTATCAATGGAGCTTCAGCGCCCAACTATACCTCTGGCCCAATACCATACCCTATCACACCCTCGACGCCTTCAACGACATCCGACATGCGTTCCGTGCCCAAGTCGGCAGGTCCTTCGTCTTCCTCTGTTTCATTGTCAGAGCCCGAAACTCCAGACACCTCGACAGACTCACACTCTTTCATGAAGGCTGGTGTCCGTGCTAACTCTCTCGACCTTCCTGGCCTGCATTCTTCCTCCTTCATCCCTATCCTCGCCAAAGTCGAGTTCGATATTGACCGTCGGAGGGCTGCGTGGTACGAGCCATGGATACGGAGTAGAAAAGTCAATCAAGCGAAACGAATCGAGGGCAGGAAGGCGTCGTTTGGTCCCATATCGGAGGGAGGCGAAGGGCCAAAACGAGCTCCTATCGACCTGTTGACAGGGAGGAAACAGACAGCAAGTCCGCTTCCTTTTACAAGCCCTTCTGAGGAACACATCGAATCAGGGCCAGAAGGGTACCAACCACTTTCAGATTCTTTGGATGACGCGCTGGATCCCGATGAAACACATGACGACTCTGAAGAGGAGGAACCTACGGCGAGAATTACCTCCATTCTAACCGCAAAGGATCCGCTGGCTGATGTATTTGGGTCTGACGCTGATACATGGGCCGATATGCGCGACTCTCAACCTCGCGAGAGCAAACGACTCACCAACCCAGGCGTAGTGCCGCTCGCTTTGACAGGCGCGGACCTTACCATATTGCCAACCTCGGAGAGCGACGAGGATTTACAATATCCACATCAAGAAGAGGACGAAGTGCAGAAGCTCCTTGATCAGATGTCTCGACCATCCCTTTCGGTTGCAATACCACTTTCGCCCCCGAAAGGAAAGCGGTCCTCCTCTCCGACTGGACAGAGTAAGAGACACGTTCCGCCACCCCTTGTCTTGTTGCCTCTTCCCAGTCAGAATGAGACTCTTGCCCCCTCGGAACGTAGTCCACTGCCGAGCAGCAGCAGCTCTGTTGGTACACGGTTGCCATACCTCAGCGGAACACCAGATGGAATGCATGACAAGTCCTCTGACGATGATGGCGAACAGAATTTCACTCGAGTACGCAGTCCAGAGGAATCTGAGAAACGTGGCGGCACTATTTTCGACGACCTTGATCTCGGGCTTGATCCGACTGTAGAGGTGAGTTTCAGTTGTTGGTCGCAGTACGTTGTCTGATTACCTGTCTATCAGTTTGATGATAATGATCCTCACGACCGCCGGAGAAGTCAGTATGTGATGAAGGCCCAGCTTGATGAAATCGAAAGGGTACGTCGAATGAATTTGTGCCATGGCCGTGCCTCATCCACGACTATCAGACTTTGGCCCAACTCTCGCCTAGAATCTTAAAGACTGACCTAGAAGAAGATCAAAGCCTCAGCTTTACTTCAGCTTCACTGTCACCTGGTATGACAACGTCACGACTCACCCTGTCGCCGGGTGGGATGCGTAACGCCGACGTCTTTCCTCCGTCACCTCGACTTCCCAGTCATCCTGAATTTGATTCCTCAGAGATTGATGGGTACGTTCATCTTCGGATCCTATCCGTTCACTGCCTGTGTGCTAATGGCGGGTCCCAGTCAGGAATCTCATCCACGAGGGGTTTGGCCCGCCGTACCGTTTTCATCGCTAAACGAACCCGTTGCGAGTTCAACACCACCATCGCGGCAAGCGGGTCTTCCTCCGTCTCCCCCTCGCCTCGCGGTCAATGGAATCACTACGTCTGCTCCGCGGTCGTTCAACCCCACTCTTCGATCGTCGAATGAAATGTCTGCCGAATCACAGAGTCGAAGACGAGAGTTAGAAAATGAACAGCTCCCATACCCTTCTTTGAACGAAAATACTCAGACAGTACCGTCAACTTCTTCCCCGATCATTCCGCTGTCACCGGATCCATTCGGACGGTACTCGTCGACTCCTGAAGGGGGTGAGAGCTCAAGGCAATCGCAGACGTATTGGGAACCAAATCGTCGGCCAGTGCAGGCCGTCAATTCCTTCGCTTCATCTCCAATCGAAACCCCTCATCGGAAGACGAGCGGAGCTGGAAGTCGGTTCTCGGCGGATTCCATCACTGAAGTAGAGGCTCCAACCACGAAGACTTCCAACCGTGCAACTTTAAGTGTCAAGACGATCAAAAACCTCTGGAGGAAGAGTGGAAAAAATGCAGCAACTCCCACGACCCCAACTCATACAATGGGAAGGGCATCGCCGCAGTTGCATCCGTCACAGGAACGAGCGAAAACGCCACCACTACCGAGCATGCCTCTAACGCCAACGTTTGGTCAGCAAGTACCACAACCACCACCGCCCAGACCAGAACGACCTCATGACCAACTCGATATCCCCTCGTCACAATACCCACCTCAGGGATTGGCAGTTCCCTTTGCCAATGGTGGACGACCCTTGCCGTCGCCCAACGCAGCGCGGCCCCTTGCACCACCGAGTGCAATACGACCCCTGCCCTCGCCAATAACGGCAGCTCAGATGCAACCCCGAGGATCTAACCTTGACCGATTTCATTTCGATCAAGAGTCACCATACCCGATTCGCCGTTCGCCATACCCATCAAGGCCGTCTTCGCCAGTGGCGCCTGAGGCACAGCCTCCGTTTCCAGACAGAGAAAAACCTAGCGGCACCCGAAAATCCATTCTCAAATCCTGGAAAGGGTCGATTGGGGGAAGCAGTGGTTCCACGTCGGCACCTAGTGTTCCCGAACCACCACGCTCGAGCTTGGACAGACCCGGTTCTGCTAGTGGAAACCGGCCTCGACGTCCGAGCGTCTTGAATTTCGGATCCTCACGCGTGCCGAGTGGATCGCCGCCACCTGAAATCCCACCAAGCCCACAGGTCCCTGAGCATTTCGTTCGTTCGAGAAACAGCAATGCGAGCGGGAGCGCTAGCGTTCATAGTGCTAGTGGGAATGGAGTGTATTCTAATGGCATGGGATATGAACATCAACGACAACCGTCTGGGAGATCTCATTTGACAGCGAGCTCGGTTGATTTGCAACAGCAGCAGCAGCAACATTCGCCTCCACAGGGTTATCATCAGCATTTGAGATCACCTTCGCCGCAGCGATCGATGGCGTCTTCGCGGGATTCGGGCGAGACGAGACCGAGTTTTGACGCGTCTCAGTTTGAGATTGTGTCCCCAAAGATGGGTTCTGCGCTTTCGTACCCTTATCACTCCCTCGATCACGATTGAAACGCCAAGTCGGATGGGTGGTCGTTGTTGGGTTTTAGCTGGCTGACTGGCCTTTGCTCTGCATGTTTTTTTGTTTTTGTTTTCCTTGGAGCATCATCTTAATAGTCGTTGTTCTTTTTTTTCCCCCTCAATCTTTGTGTTTTCGTTCATTTCGACGCGTGTATCTATCTACCAATACAATCTGACCTCTTTTTTTCTCTCCTTTCTCTTTTTTCTTGTCCATCATCGATCATCTTCCACTTGGTTTTTTGGTTGATGATCTAATGTATATCCACCTCGAGCATGTCGGGTTTCAAATCAAAACACAAGGAAGCAGGAGCGATAGAAAAAAGACAATGAAAAGCTTCGTTTCTTTGCGTTCACTGTTGCAGAGCCGCTTTCTGGGTTCTTGGAATACACATTATTCGCCCCGCGATATTAATCCCGTCATTGCGCGTCATCCTTATCCTTATCATGCCGGCTGCCACTTTGAATCTCACGCAGAACAGAAACTCCAAGCAACGAACCCCCCAGCTTTCGTTTTCGGTACGGTACAGTTCGATACGGTACGATGACGCACACAAAAACATCCTGGTCCCATCAAAACATCAAAACATCAAAACCCAAAACACACACCCCAACTCGAGGGGGAAATGTTTCAAAGATTGATATTACTGTACGGGCTTTCGATCAGCTCTGAATCACCCTTGGTGACATCATCAACCTCGGAAAAGGCGCTCACCGAGATGAATGAAAAAAAAAACCTCCCCAAGATCAGTCAACGACGGTGGCAGGAGAAATTCAAAGCCGCCCATACTTAGCTAACATGAAGGGTACTGTACACATGTCTTACCTTACAAGGCCGTCGACATCGGACAGTACCAGTACCAGTCCTAGATTCCTTCCTGTCAGCATTCGTGGCATGTATTACAGGAGACACCTCTCCACCACTCATCCCGATTCCGGATAACTGTAACAGATCTAGGATACTTACACGTCTTAAAAACGTGCCCTCCGTTTGACATTGCAAAATACCTTCTACTCCAGATCACAAAAACAACGGAGCAGAAAAAAACAAACGTCCGATACTCGATTTACGCATCCGTTTTCAACACGAACAAACGAAAGATGATAAAGGAGATATAATGAAAACATATAGGTGGAAAAGGGGAACCGCGCTAACTCGCAAGGTAAAAAAAAAAGTATTACAAGGCCAGCCGAAAAAAGGACTTGTTCTTCGAAGACGAAAAAGGGAAGGAACCATGTCCAGATCTCGAACTAAGTATATTAATTGTTTGTTCTTCTCCCTATTCTCTCCCTTCTCAGTGACCGAGTAATCGGAAAACGAGATACAAAAAGGAGCCCAAGAAGCGAATCGTGGACAATATGGCGCTAAAAAAAAAGGGAAAGAAGAAAGAGAACAAGACCAGGAAGATCAACGTCAGATGCCTGTCAACACCATGAAACAGGGAAAAGGAGACGCACAATGCAATGAATAGGAAGGTCAGATAGGGGTTGAATGCTGTGTTCGATGCCTTCTCGACATGGGTGGCAACCCAATCCAAAAAGGCTTTGCTTGTAAACACGAGAATCATAACCCTGAACACGTCGAGAAGCAGCATCAGCCATTAGTGGATCCAGGTTGAAAGAATGAAAAGGCGCAACGTACATGTTTGTGCCGACCCATGCAAGGACGACGTTTGTCCGGCTATTCCTATCGTGATCTGTTTGTTTCGTCGCCGCATCACGGTGCTCCTTCTCTTCAACTGGTTTGACCTTCAGTGAGTTTCTCGAAGCCGCCCATAGTTGATCGACGTCCTCGCGGGCAGTTGGAAGTTCCACCTCCATGAATTCCTTGCCGTCGTCACCTTTCACCTTCTTCGCCCCGCCGAGATCCTTAGCAGACCCATTATCTCCTTTGGTTCCCCATGTAACGTCGTGCAGATTGCACATGGCGTACATCATAAGGATATTGACGTAGGAAGGGAGGAGGAACATGTACTGAATGAAGCTGGTGAACATGTGCCAGGGCTCAAAGTGCATGAATGAGCTGATAAAGTAGAGGCCATAGGTTGCCGCAAGGGCGACTGCAATTTCTTGAAGTGTACGATTGGTCTTGATGAGTCTTATGTTACAAGTCAGGCCTTGTCTGTTGCGATTGGGGGTAGAGACACTCACTCAGGGAAGTTTTTCCAACCAGCTGCGGTGTGAGGAACGGCAAGGTACACAGTGAATGCCGCACACCAAGTCGTGATAATGTTACAGAGACCGAACAACACCATCGCGGCAGAGTATGTCCATTTTGAACCCTAGGGAAAGTCAGCCAAGGAGAAAAAAAACGAAAGCGGTGTTACCTTACCTGAGGACGATTTCCGAGAGAACAAACCAACACCACAAAGAGAAGCCCAATGTATAAATTCAGGAAAATCTCGAAAACAGCTTTGCCGGCGCCTTTGCTGAGAAAATTGAAAGCATCCGTGTTGGTATCGTCTGTCGCCGATGAAACCAGCTGATCATGCCGCCCAATTAGACTGAAGCCTTCGGGATAATATGAAAATACTGACGAAGAAGAAAGCGAGATAGAAGTTGGCTAGTGAAGTCCAGGTGAAGAAAAGTTGAATAGCGTTGTAGATGAATTCGAACTGACGGTGGACGATGGTAAGGTGTTTGAATGAAAGGACAACAGCTGCAAACTGACCTGTAGAGCGATCTTGCGGAAGAAACCTTGGCCAGAAGACCAGATTCTGAACCAGAAGACGGTGGCATGTATCGAAGCGAAAAGTGAGCCATTCAGCCAGCGACGACGTTGAGATATAAACTCTGGAACCTTTAAAACAATGAGCCACGCGCCACCATTATGAGGATTAATACTTACACTTGTAGGAACGTCGGTGGATGCCTTCGCGCTCTTGACGTATTTGAGGCTGAATCGCTTTGGTTAGTACTGGAAAGCATAGTTGGACGTTCAACTTACGTCCAGCCCTCGCGCTTCTTGGTCACGATTTCGAAACACAATATACGATCTTCAGCGAGATACATGTTTCTCTGAACAAAGGGGTTAGCCACCGCCAAATACGACTCTACCAGGTCAAATTTACCTCTGGGAGAGAGAAGACCACGGTTAACTAAAGAGATGGTGATTTTAGAGATGGACTCACCGAAAAGTCCAGCGTCACTCCCCGCTCCGTGCATCGTCTCGCCCTTGAAGTAAGAGCATAGAGGTCCCTTCCCGTCAGGACCATTGAGAAGCGCTTTGTAACGATACGCGCTGAACGCCCCAGGAAGGACACTGATGTAACCAAAAACGCTCTAAACGAATGATTAGAAATGGACCACCCAAAGCCAGGGGTGAAGTGCGAACCTCCAAGGGCTTGTCAAGAATGTTTGACATCTTGTACTGTGGAGCAATTTCGTATAAATCCAGGCACTCGCAATTTCAAACACGCCGCACCTCAAAATTCTGAGAAGCAGCTAGTGGACTAGTAAGGAGTAGACCGCATCCCCGGCCGGTGTCGACACAAATCCTACAAGGTTGTTGTTGAGCGAGCCAGCAAATTGCACGAATTGGGGGAGGGGGGCTTACTCTCCACAAGCACCTCCCACACCGGGGTGTTTGTCAAAGCCTGTTTGAAGCCGCGGATGAGATCGTGGGGTTCAGGAGCAAAACTAAGATTGAAAATTACATTTCCAAAGCTCGTAAATTGAGGTTCCGGTGGGTTTGGTGCCGACGTCAAGTAGAACGCAGACTAGCATTCGAGATCAGCGCGCCTGGTCGGATCTGCACGTCAGATGCTCACCGTTGGGTTTCAATAGAGGACCGAAAGCATTGAAAAACCATCTGTGGCTGTTCAATTTCTTCTTGTTCTGCTCCTTTAGGCAGAAGAGGAGTTGAATTGGGCAGGAGCCCGGGGAGACTTCGCCGCTCTCGGTCACGATAACGTTCGAGGTGAATCTGGGACAGGGCCAGTTTGATGAGCTTGAGATCAGAAAAGAGAAAAAATGTGATTACTCGAATATATGCGCAGTAACGTCCTTGCCTGCAACGGAGTCTTTCGCAATGCCTTCTTGATAACAACCCATCTGAAGTAGTCGTGAGAATGGAATGGAGATGACGAAGCCACAAAGTTTTCACCAGGTTAAGAACTTGCAGCGTCCGTTTGTTGACTTTGTTACGACCGTCTGAAACGATGCATACAACAACCTTCTTCCATCCTTCGGGGCCCCACATCTTGGAGCGTCCCCGGCTGCATAGATGGGCGACATTCTTGATTACTCTGTTGGTAACTAGATTAGCTGATGGGTGACAACGGGGAGGGTGAAAAACGTACGCATTCATAGTTTTGACGAACAACACTTCGTCTTCGTTATACATAGTCATAACAATAAAAAGTTCTGTGTGACGGCCAAGCAAGTATGGTCGGAGGGAATAGCGAGACTTCATGAAATCATCGGGGTCGCAAGTGGCGGCGGTGTATCGCATCTTTGACATTTCTTCGATATCTCCCTTGCCAGCAGGAACGATATGCGAAGGAGCGGGGACGTCGAGAACGAGATTTCCTTGAAATAGTTGGACTTGACGGACAGACCTGCGTCTGAGCATTTTCTCGCGAGCCATGGAGAAACCAGCGACACTAGCAGTTGGACGAAGTTGATTTGGGGGGTATTGTTGAGGGGCTTGGGGCATTGGAGGAGCATTGTATCGAGCTAGGTCGACTTGGGACATTTCGTGGGGTACGAGATGGGCTTGTGAGCCAGTATGGCTCTGATATGATTTTGCATCATCCCAATTTGGTTGATGTTCATATTCGGCGCGGTAGGGGCTTGAGGGGGGCGGATAGTCTTGTTGATACTGGGTTGGAGGGGCGTATTGGGGGTAATTGTTGGATTGTTGTTGGTGGGCTCCGTAGTAAGGATCGTTGTTTTGGCGATATGCCATGGTGGTGTATGTTGGTTCAACCAAAAGCTACAGGAGGAGAGTGAAAAGAATGACAACGGAGAACCAAGAAGAGAGGGTGGTAGCAAGGGTTGTGAGCGAGTGGGAGTTTAGAAGAGAGTTGTTTTGGCGTTGACCAAACAAAAAACTTGGGCAATGAATCTGATGCGACCGTTAGCACTCGACTGGTCTTCACATGGAGATGAGAAGCCATCATCACGACCATCTGATGTTCACGATATTCTATTCCCTGGCTTCGGAGACACCCACATCGGTTCCTGCCGCATTGAAGCCGATGTTCGCCACGGGAACGATGGGGAGTCGGAGTGGACTACGGCTTTCATCCGCCGTTTCGACTATGAAGTAAATGATTTACCGTTAGTAGGAACAGCCACGTTGAAGACGGGTGTTGTGCCAAGCCGTGTGGAATTTTATGTATTTCTTGGAAGAAACGAGGCTGATGAACGACAGAAGTTGATGGACGATATGGAATTCAGACAAGTAATATATAAATATAATACGAATAACTATGAACAGATTGGGGGGGAGGGGAATTGCAGTGGGCAGTGTTAGCGAAGGAGATGGCTCCGTCCTTATGCATATGATCCGTGGTCTGATATTGTTTTCTCTCTTATTCTTTTTATTATAATATTTTTTACTTACCATCAAATTTAAACTCCGATTGCACAGCAAACTTGAGCCAATCCCCGTCTTGCCTCCTCCTCCGCTTTCACATCTTATAAACATCTCTCTCTCCTCTCCCTCTCCCTCCCTCTCTCGCTGCTCATATCTTCCCTTCTCTTCAATGTAAGTCTTCAATGCATTCTTTTCTATTCTTTCTCTTTTTTTTCTTTTCTTTTTCTTTGATCAAAAATGTCAAACCATTCCCCCCCTTTTGCCGCCTCACCCCAACCCGCCACCTTTGTCGTTTGCCTCGAGTGTGGCATTCTGTCTCTCTTTCTCCCACATTCCCCTCTTTCCCCTCTCTCCTTGAACACATCTCATCATCAACTCCCCTTCCATCACTTTCTATTTTTCCCTGCCACCGCCAGCCACCTACGTTGTTCGTCTTACGTACCACGCTGACAGCACTTGATCCACACGCCCTCCTGCCCCTTGACACTACAAAACCCCCTTGTCTCTCTCTTTCTCTTCTTCTCCACCTTCATCACCTCGCTCTCTCTCCCTTTCTCTCTCTCCCCTCTCTCCATCCCTCTTTCATATCACTGACAACTATATCTTCTCGCAGTTTCTCTCCTCCCTCCCTTCCCCACTTTAATTCAACAATATGGCCGATACATCATCTCACAGGCTTGACCTTCGTGTTGGGGGCAAGTACAGGCTCGGAAAAAAGATCGGCTCGGGATCGTTCGGTGCGCAAACTTCTAATTGTTCTTGTCTAATTCTTTCCAACCTTGATCATCCCCTAGGCGATATCTATCTCGGAATCAACATCATTTCTGGCGAAGAAGTCGCCATCAAATTAGAGTCAGTAAAGGCAAAGCATCCTCAACTCGAGTACGAGTCAAAGGTCTACAAGACCCTCGCCGGTGGTGTCGGCGTCCCTTTTGTTCGTTGGTACGGAACAGAATGCGACTACAATGCCATGGTCCTCGACCTTCTCGGTCCCTCTCTTGAAGACCTCTTCAACTTTTGCAACCGCAAGTTTAGCATGAAGACCGTTCTCCTTTTGGCTGATCAGCTTGTGAGCCTGTTCGAGATGGTTTTTCCTTCTGATACATTCTGACTCAGCATGACAGATTTCTCGAATCGAATACATCCACTCCCGCAATTTCATCCATCGCGACATCAAACCTGACAACTTTTTGATGGGGATCGGCAAACGAGGAAACCAAGTCAACGTCATTGATTTTGGTCTCGCCAAGAAATTCCGTGACCCCAAGACCCACCTCCACATTCCGTACCGCGAGAACAAGAACCTCACGGGAACAGCTCGTTATACCTCCATCAACACCCATCTGGGCGTCGAACAAGCTCGTCGTGATGACCTCGAGTCCCTTGCTTACGTCTTGATGTATTTCCTGCGAGGCGCTCTTCCTTGGCAAGGACTCAAGGCCGCCACCAAGAAACAAAAGTACGACCGCATCATGGAAAAGAAAATGACCACTCCCACCGACCTTCTTTGCCGAGGTTTCCCCAACGAGTTTGGCATTTTCTTGAATTACACGCGCGCGCTTCGTTTCGACGACAAGCCCGATTACTCCTATCTTCGCAAGTTGTTCCGGGACTTGTTTGTTCGCGAAGGCTATCAATACGACTACGTCTTTGATTGGAGCGTCCAGCGCGCTCAGGATGATGGAACCCCCGGTAATAGTTCCAAAGCAGGTGCAGGAAGGAGGAAAGTTGTCCAAGAAGATGAGGAACACCGTGCCAGTGACAGAATGTAAGTGTTTCCGACAACACCAACCATCAAGATTTTGAACTATTCATCTCAGGCTTCGTTCTCACACTCGTCAGGCTCAACAAGTAACTCCTAACCCAGCCGCTGCCGGCCAGCAGCGCGGTGGTCGTGGTCGAGAAGCAGATCTTTGGTAAAGTGGCAGTTTAATGAGGTGGAGGTTGTCGCGTTTGTGCGTCCCGGGAGTGGCCGAGCGATTGTGGAGGCAGCAGGAGATGGATCCGCTCGGCCCAGGTTTATTATTGAAGTGATTTTGCGGTGAATGGTCGGACCAGGGCACGAAAGAGGGCTTTGCGTCGCAAGGAGAGGAAAGGGTTTCGCGATTAGGGACTCCATATGGGCATGCTCGGTAATGCCAGCCATCAAGAACGCTTCGGCTTCCATCATATACGCCCGCGCTGGTCCTCGCATCTCCCCACTCTCCCTGAAACTCATGCGCTCGCAACACGTTGTCCGTCCGTCCCACGAGGACCAGGACTTTTGCGCTCAATGGGGTTTTTACATACTTTACACCGCCAACTACGATCACGCTTGCCGTCAACCGCCTCGCTTACATTCAACACGGACGCTGTTTCTTTTTCACGTCATTCCTTCACTGCTGATGCTGTAGAATGACCGCCTTTTCCACCTATCCATCCATCATTGTCTCATACAATAACATCTCCCACATTGCGCGCCCGTAGATTTTCCTCTTTTTTTTCCTCCTTTCTTTCTTCATTTGCCTTTTTTTTTTTTTTTTTTTGTTGGATTTGATATATTACTGTGTCCTTCTTCCCCCCCCTCTCCACCTGTCGTCATCGTCGAGTTCTCGCTTTCCGCTCCCAATCTCACACTCCTTTCCGTCATCATCTCTATCGGTTATGCACTCGTTTGTTGTCCTCGTATCCTCTACCAGTCCGCTGCTTGCTTTTTGCATGTTTTGGCCTGGGCGAGCAGGATGGAGAGGGCTTCGCGTCTTGATGGTGGGCAGGGCAGGTTGTTTTAGTCGAGGGTTTCTTCAACCAGACAACGCCTCGATGCCTTCCTTCCTACCCACTGTCCGACGCTAGTTGTTGATAACCTCTCGTTTACGTTGAACGTTCCCCGTATGAGTACGAAAAATAATATATGTCATGCATCATATTGCTTCGAGGTCGAAATGTTCTGTGAGGCCTAGAGTAAACAACATCAAATAACAGGACACGTCCACTCACATCCGTTGGCGTGGCTCGATACTCATAAACCGCCGCGATGGCCTCCTTTGCCATGTCATTTCCGTCAAAAAAGGAAGATGAATCTGGACTTAGCTCTTACTATAATAACAAGACGACTATCATCCAGGAAGCCCGCGTCTTTAACGAATCACCCATCAGCCCAAGAAAATGCAGAGCTCTGCTGACGCGGATCGTCTATCTCCTCTACGTCGGCGAAACCTTCGGAACTCAGGAGGCCACTAATCTATTCTTTGGTACAACAAAATTATTCCAGCACAAAGATGTGAGTTTTGGTGGTCCTTGTGGATTGTTATGCGTGGCGAGTGTCATTGACCACGTACACAATTCGCAGAGCGCACTTCGACAAGCCGTGTACCTCGCGATCAAAGAGCTTGCAACGACTGCTGAGGATGTGATCATGGTCACTAGTAGTATCATGAAAGATATGCAACCCAACTCCGAAGTCATCTATCGACCAAACGCGATCCGCGCACTGTGCAGGATTATCGATGTGTGTAGTCCTCTTCTTTTTTTTGGACTTGCCCCCTCAAGGACAGCCGATATTGATTTCGCAATCTAATAACAACGCGGATTTTTATATATAGCCTTCTATGGCGCAAGGAGTGGAACGTTTTTTCAAAGCAGCTATCGTAGATCGCAACCCTTCCATCTCTTCCGCCGCCCTCGTTTCCGCGTATCACCTCTACCCATCCGCCAAGGATGTCGTCAAGCGGTGGGTCAACGAAGCTCAAGAAGCCGTCAACGCCAAATCGTCGTCCAACTTTTTCGGCGGCAGTTCCGGGGGATCTTACCTCAATTTTGGTGGAGGGGGAGGAAGTCAGCCCAGTGGAGCGCAGACTATCCAGTCGAGCAGTTTTATTGCGCAGTATCATGCGCTTGGGCTTTTGTATTTGATTAGGCAGCAGGATAGGATGGCGGTGACGAAGATGATACAGCAGTTGGGAGGAGGCAAGTCGGGCGCGGGGACGACGTTGAAGAATCCGATGGCGCTTTGTATGTTGATTCGTTATGCGTCCAAGGTTATGGAGGAAGATCCAAAGTTCGTTATCTTGTTCTTTTTCTTTCCCCTGGGTTGATGCTCATCGTTTCGGGGGGAATCTTTTGATAGCATGCAGAAGCAGATATTCGACCTTTTGGAGGGTTGGTTGCGTCACAAGAGCGATATGGTGAGCTTTGAGGCGGCAAGGGCGATTTGCGAGATGAGGGGTGTGACGACTCAGCAATTGACAAAATCCATCGCTGGTACGTATTGCTCGTCCCGACGGTTGTTTTGACTCTTCTGACGAACTTGGGGGTTTAGTGTTGCAACTTGCACTGTCGTCACCAAAGCCCGTCCTCAAATTCGCTGCTACTCGCACACTTGCTGCATTAGCTGTCTCTTTCCCCTTAAGCGTCGCGGTTTGCAATGTGGATTTGGAAGGCCTCATTGCCGACCCCAATAGAAGCGTGGCGACTTATGCAATTACGACTCTTCTCAAGGTAAGTAGAATATGTCTCGTGAAAATGAAAGTTCCTTGCTGACACGGTTATCCAGACAGGCAACGAAGTTTCTGTCGATCGGCTCATTAAACAGATCACAGGCTTCATGGCGGAAATCAGCGACGAGTTCAAAGTGATCATCGTTGATGCCGTGCGTTCGTTGTGCCTCAAATTCCCCGTCAAGCATGCTTCCATGCTCGCGTTCTTCTCTGGCGTGCTTCGTGATGAGGGTGGCTACGAATTCAAAAGGGCCGTGGTGGAAGCTATGTTTGACATGATCAAACATATTTCGGAGTGCAAGGAGCAAGCTCTATCTCATCTGTGCGAGTTCATCGAAGATTGCGAGTTCACGAAGCTCTCGGTGCGCATCTTGCACTTGCTAGGGACGGAGGGGCCGAAGGCGGAAGAACCATCCAAGTATATCCGGTTCATCTATAATCGGGTTGTCCTAGAGAATGCGACTGTGAGAGCAGCTGCGGTGTCGAGTTTGGCCAAGTTTGGGTTGGAATCGAAGGAACCTAAGATGCGAAGAAGTATTCATGTGTTGTTATCTCGGTACGTTGTATCCTCTTTTTTTTTGGCGCGCATTGTATGATTTCGTGTATCTGAAGTGGCTGTATGCTAGGTGCTTGGATGATGTTGATGACGAGGTCCGGGACCGCGCGACCATGTACTTGAAAGCGTTCAAAGAAACCCCTCTTGTCGCTACATATATCAGCGGTACGCAGGTCATTTCCTATTTGTAGTTTTGAGCTAAGACGGAGTTCAAAGATTCGGTCTTTTCGCTCGCTGCTTTGGAGACGAAATTGGTGGCATATATCAAAGATTCGGCGGCAGCAACTCAACCGTTTGATGCCTCAGAGATACCCAAAATCAGCCGGGCTCAAGCGGCTGCTGAGTCTGCTCGTATGCGTTCAACTTGCTGTGATTTTCTGTGCTTGTATCTGAATACAGTTGCATAGGTCCGAGCACCCTGGAAACCATTGGGGTGCCAACTGCAAAGAAGGCATCCGACACTCCGGCGCCACCGTCTGCAGCAGAAACGCAGTCGGCTTATGCGCAGCAACTGGCGGACGTTCCGGAGTTTGCATCGTATGGCCCTGTGGTGAACAGTAGTTCAAAGCTGGCTTCGTTGACGGAAAGCGAGACGGAATACCAGGTGACGTGTGTGAAGCACATATTCAAAGAACACATCGTTTTCCAAGTGCGTACTCTTCCCCACTCCGCATCGGCTGATGACCAGTGGATTGACCTTGTAACTCATCACTTCAGTTCAATGTTTCCAATACGCTTCCCGATACCGTCTTAGAGCAAGTGTCCGTCATAATGCAGCCTCAAACAGAAGACAGTGGTCTCGTTGAGGATTTCATTATTCCTATCCCATCGTTGACAGCTGTGACATCCCCCGGCATTGTCTACGTTTCGTTTACTCGAGAAGAACCGGATCAGTACTCTATCGCTTCCTTCCAGTGCACGCTCAAGTTCGTCAGCAAAGAGCTGGATCCATCAACAGGAGAGCCCGAGGAGGAGGGTTACGAGGATGAATACCAATTGGAAGAGGTGGAACTGAATGCGGGGAGCGATTATATCATTCCGAGCCATACGAACTTTGTATCGGAATGGCAACGGATGGCCACAGGACCGAATGCGACGGAGACTTTTGCGTTGTCCTCTATGGATAGTATCAAATGTGGGTTGTACTCATTTTTGGTTGTTGGATGATGATTCGCTGATTTGCTGATCATTTCCTTTGTAATCCCCATGCTGCAGCGGCTGTCAACTCGCTCATCGAAGTGCTCAATATGGAACCACTGGGTGGAAGCGAGGAGCCGACGTCAACTTCGGTACACAGTCTGCAGCTCTCTGGTCTCGCTACGGGTGGTGCTGGGAAGGTGTTGGTGCGCTGTCGTATGACATACACCCGAGACCAGGGTGTAACGATAGAGTTGGGGGTACGCGCAGAGAAGCAACAAGTTTGCGACCTCGTATTAGCCGCTGTCGGGGGTTAAAAGATGCAGCGCGACATGGATATCGTTGTCAAGGTGGGAAGCAGGCGTGTTAGATTTGTAGTTTCTTGGTGGATCCCTCTATTTTTTCCTTCTCTCTTCTTTTTTACAAACCATTTCCAATCGTTTGCGCTGGAGAGGAGTTGAGGCTTCCCACGTGAGCTTGTTGGTGTGTGATATCAATCAAAGCGGCGAAGGTGGGGTTCGGTGTTTTGGGGAGTTGAGAAAACCCGAAGGCCGGGTTTGCGCTGGTCCGTTGACTCTGTCATCAGTCAACTTGTTTTTTTTTTCAACCATGGTCTGAGGCCGCACATCTGCGGCCGTTGACGGGCTTCCTGACTTTGATCAAGGAATTTGATTTGGGTTTGCGCGCCGGCTTGCTTGGCGTTTTCCCTCTTGTGGCTCACGCGGGAAGGTATGCAGGGAAAGACTCATTCTTCCGTTGAGCCCCTTTGTATGACTACGAGGCTGAAGGGGGGAATAATGGTCAGACGGCGTCAAAGTAAACGCGATGAAGCCGGACTGACCGGGAGATATGCACATGCAACTGTTGTTGTTGCTGTAACTTCACACTAAAACATAACCGGGATCCGTCGGGTTTCTACTAATCCATTACCATTTTACATGGCGCCAGTCTCAAGTATAATTATAATAGTCAAATCATGGAACGAGTTTTGGTTCCGTTACATCCCTTCCCTTATTGTTCCCTCTTCTCCCCCCTCTCCCCCCTCCCCGGCTTTTTTTTCACCAAACCCAGGAAATATATTCTAAACCATCCGTGACGGTGTAAACACTCCTACTCCACGGTCCCGCCTTGTAAAATCCAACTAAACCTGCCGTCGTCAGTTGGGAGTCTTGTTACCCACCGCTCGCCAAACCGCCCTTACCGGATCCCATTGAGCGCCCGCCCTTGCTCATTAAGGACTGTACCGTATATCCTAATGTCCTCATCACATGCACCGACCCTCCCTTCCGCCAAAGTCATCCATGTTGACACTCGCGGCGCCGTCATATTGAACGAGGAGTCCCCAGAGGTAACGCGTCCCATTCAAACCCCTATTGTTCAGACCTGAACTCTCAGCCCAACAACTAGACCCGAGACAGTCGTGGAATTTACCTCCCTAACCACATCGAGCCAGTCTCTCACATCGCCGTAGATGTACGTCGTTTTCTCTGGTTTGTAGCCCTGCAAAGGCTGGGTCCCATGGTGTGAACGAATTGCTAACGAGAGGACTTCTTTTATTTTCATTCCTCCCTTTTTTTTTCCACAATAATACAGGTCGGCGGATCATTGGCTAAAGTGGTGTACTTTACGCGATCACCAGAATCACCACCTCCATCTATATCCAGTCCCGAAAGTTCGAGATCAACAAGCCCTCGTTCCGTTTCGCCAATTACTGATGCGCAACTTCTGCATTCCCCTTCTGGTGCTGGATCATCTAGCATCAAACGAAGTGGTGCCCTGACCCCCCTCGTGCTCGACACACAATCGCATCATCATCATAACCATCATAACCAAAACCATCATTTGGACGAGCAGAATGGGGATATCTCAGGATTGTTGCGAAGCTCGTTCATGCGCCAAAAGGCCACGCAACACATCCCTGGAGGGTCTCTAAACTTTGAGCGTTTCGAAACGGACAACATCGATGAATGCGTCGAGTTCATCCAAGCGCTCATTGAGAGATCAGCCGAAGCCAACGACGTTTCGATCGAGGAGATGAGGAGGGGAGTGAAGATCATGGCGACGGGTGGCGGAGCGCATCGGTTTTACGAGCTTTTTCAGGACACGCTGCGTGTGGATGTGAGGAGAGAAGATGAAATGGAATGTTTGATTGAAGGGCTCAAGTTCATCACGCTCATACCGAATGAGGTGTATTGGTTCTCTGATGAGCTGATTCAGTCGGTATCACATCACCCGTCTTCTTCCAACACCCCTGGATATCCCCAGCACGACGAGAAGACAGCCCGGGGAAATGGGATAGACGGAACTGTTGATGCAGGAATGGTGGCGAATGAGGGGAGTCACGAGGGAGGAGGAGTGAATGGAAACCTAGAACGACCCAGCCCTAATCCCCCACAGTTTGGAATCACGTTTGAAAACAATCCAACGCCGCAGTTTCCTTGCCTGCTGGTCAATATTGGGTCTGGGGTATCCATCATAAAGGTGGACGAGGATGGCCAATTCGAGCGTGTGAGTGGGACAAGTTTGGGAGGGGGCACGTTGTGGGGCTTGTTGAGCCTACTGACACCGGCGACTACTTTTGACGGTGAGTCGTGCATTGCAACAGAGTTATCTATAGACACATGGATAAGGTGCTGATAAGTGGCTGATTGCGGTGTAGAAATGCTGGCGTTTTCAGAACGAGGGGACAATTCGACGGTAGATATGCTTGTTGGGGATATCTATGGACAAGATTACAGTCGGCTGGGACTCAAATCGACGATGATTGCCAGTTCTTTCGGGAAGGTGTTCAAGAAGGGAGGAGAGAAGGTCAAGTTTTGCCCAGAAGATATCAGCAAGAGCCTTCTGTACGCCGTCTCGAACAACATTGGCCAAATAGCGTAAGTGGATTTTATTGATCGATGTGATGATACCGTATTGACAATGTACAAGCTACATGAATGCTGAAAAGTATGGGCTGTCAAGAATCTACTTTGGCGGATACTTCATTCGAGGTATGATTTGATGGGTGATGCAATGATGGCATTGATGATGTTAACGATGACGGTCAGGGCACGCAGCAACAGTGGCTACACTGTCATACGCGATCCGATTCTGGAGCAAAGGGACGAAGCGAGCGATGTTCCTACGACATGAAGGGTTTCTGTAAGTGACCAATACTAGTGTTGTGATTATACCAGGGTCAACTGACTGGTATTGAACCCAGCGGAGCCATTGGAGCGTGGATCAAGAATATTGAATGCGAAACTGGATAATTGGATGTCGTCAATATTTATTGATCATATATCGTAATAAAATAATAATAAAAATAAATACAAAATTGAAGCCGACTTAAAACCGCATGAGAATTTCTCGATTTGAGGAAATCATCTCATCCTGTTTAACCCGATATGGTAATCATATTTGATAAAGTTAAATTATAATTTAATAATAATATTACCCCTCTTTTCAAGTCATATTATCCATGTCCATCTAGCCTACTCCTCCTCCTCAGTCCATACCTTCATCCTCATGGACAACACTAAAAAACCTAGACATCGCCATTCACCAGCTCAGCTCGCCGCTCTCAACGATCTCTACGATCAGCATGAGCATCCTCCTCTTGACCAACGTACAGCTCTTGCTCAGCGTCTAGGAATGTGCGTTCTCTTCATTTTCCTTTGTCTTCGTCATCTCTCAACACCTTTCCATTAGGGAAACAAAGACCGTCAACGCTTGGTTTCAAAACAAAAGAGCCTCTTCAAAGAAACGGGCTCGTGGAGCTCCCTTTGATCAGCACGCCACAGCGGCTCCTCATCCCCTCCAAAATAATTCAATGTCCTCCTCGTCGGACATTCCCAGCTTTTTAGAACCTTTCGAATACGTCGTAGACGACGACTACTCTGCTTCAATGGAGAATGTCTCTTCCTTTTACGCCGGCAATCCGGATCACACCCATTTCCTCCCAGATTCCGACAATATGCCTCGTCGCATGCGACAGCGTCCATCTCAATATCAAACAGACGAACTTCGGAAACTCTACAACTTGAATCCTCATGCTACTACGGAACAACGCCAGTACCTTGCAGACCGTATTGGAATGTATGTAGTGGCTTTCACTCTGTCTCACGTATGTTCAACTGTTTCACTCATTCATGACTTTGTAGGCGCTATCAGAGTATTACAAATTGGTTTCAAAATCAACGAAGTCTTGCCAAGAAGAGAAAGGAAGATGATGCCGATGCCGTATTGCTCACCCCACCCTCTCATCCATCCATGGTTGATTATGCAAATGAAAATATTCGGACCTACTCGGCGTTCCCGCCTCCCTCGAACCATCCATCCCTTGGTCTTCCCCCCCAACCAGTCTATCCCTCTCACCCTCACCCTTCACATGCTCAAGTCATGTCGTATCGTTCGCTAAGCGTCTCCCCCTCACTAGACGAACGTTCACCCAGGCGGTCCTCTTCTCGTCGAAGCAGCACTCCATATGGTACATTTTCCCGTCCTCGGAGGTCGCGGCCGGAACCGTATCAGTTGGACGCCCTGAAAGATTTGTTCACAAAGACTGCAACCCCATCCATCGAAGAACGTTCTGCGCTGGCACTTGAGATTGGCATGTGAGTCTATCGCATATAAGGTCAAAAATTGATGAGTCGCTGATTTGACAACACCAATGCAGGGATGTCGGCAAGGTGACAAATTGGTTCCGGAATCTCCGGCAGACGGCTCGGAAGCGATCCAAAAGAAATGGTAGCGGTGATGAGTTTGAGGATGACAATTTTGCCCATGCATTCTCCGCATACGCCTCCCGTAGTGGAACTCCTTCGTTGAGGTCGCCATCACCTTCAGCAAGCCGAACAGATTCCATGGATCTCGATGATTACGATTTGGATTTGTCTCACAGACGAATGCTCTCTGACCTGGGGAGCGAAGACGATTATCAAGAGGCCGTCACCCCATCACCAGACACTTCTCCTTCGCCTCCACCTTCTACCGCTTCCCAGGAGCGTCTTCCAGTAGGGGGAAGCTTGAGTGTAAGCTTGGCGCTTGATCCCACCACTTACAGCGGGCTGGACAAAGCTAGCGCTGCGCGATACAAAGACATTCGAGTTGAGGACGCCTTGTTGCTCCTGAGCTTTCACCAACACATCGTTCATTAAACAAGAAACAAAAACAAAATAAAAAACCAGGGATGGGAAAAAGTATCCTTATCGTTTTGATCTCGAAGATGTTATTTTTGATCTGATTGTGGGTTATTTCGGACATTCTGATCTTTGTGACCCAGGCTGATCATGATGTATGCTAGAAATATGCCTGTGCTTCTCTATCCTCTTTCATGAGAGCGAATCATTTGAACCCCTCTTGCGATACATTGCTCCCTGCAATCTGATTTTTCATCCCAAAAAAGTCGAAACGCCGCTTTACACCTATTTTACTTCGTCCAACCTTCCGGTTCTAATCGATTGGTCACATTGTAGTGGCCCTCGCACCTATCACATTGCCATCCGCGCGGCCTTCCGATCTCTTCATTGCATGCCACGTAGATTATGTCCCTCAGACGCTCCCTTTGCTGTATCCCAAGTATTCCCCTACCACCACTCTCCTTGTTTTCCTCATCTTTCTCTCTTGATCATGTCAACTATTCTAGGCAGCGAATTCATCGAACGAGCTAGATACTGTGTACACGTCATTTGTCGAACGAAATTAAAGGCGTCAATTCGTTTTAGATTCAGTAGGCTTCCACTGTACAGTATCACTTCCCTTATTGAGCAATTGATCCGTGTCGCAATTGTCTTCATTTATCTTGTCGGTAAAAATGAGAGGGACCTTGATTTCCGGAAGAATGCATTTTGGGGGGTTTTGATTCTCGAGGAAGGAATTTTTTTTTAGGGCGACCTTATGACGTTCATACACTATGTACATGATGCTCATATATCAAATTGAACGAAGATAGATCGAGGCACGTAGATAAGCAAGTATGGAGGTCATAACGAGGCCAATACATTGTTCCAAATGCGTGGATAGCCCCACAGAGAAATTGGGAGATCGTCGTAGTGGCCACAAAAAGAAACAGGCAGTTAAGTATCTGGTTGCGGAAAAGAGGATCTCACCACACTGAAGGAAGTGGGAAGGATGAATCAGAACCCACAACGGGGAGATAGATCTTCAGCAGGACTCCAATAGCAGTTAACGACGAATGCAATGATGGTAACGACAACTTGAAGTGCCAGCGCAACGCGTTGTGTGTGGGTACTACTCACTGCGTGTGAATGCATCGTAACGAATGCATATCAATGCGACGAATGAATAGACACACGGACGGATGGATAGATGTGGATATGGATATGGATGTAACAATTGCCAGTTGTGCCCATGGGATCGTTTTTTTTCCACGTCGGAAGTTTATACCCGGCTATGGCAACTACATAGATCTTCTTTGCGTGAACGCGCGAAAAGAATATCCATTGCAGTGGTGGTGACATGGCAGCACACGGCCCACGTTAAACAGTAGTGGACAGTAGTCCGGGGTAAAAGCGGGGACAAGGAGAGGACCTAAACTGTACCTGTGGGGCTGTTAAAAACCTAAAAAAGGCCCTGACCAAAAGGAGGATGGAGGTGAGCGAAGGGGTTGGGAGGGGGGGAGCGAGTAACGAAATCAATGAGAGTTCGGAAGCAGTTGATTTACTATTCGTTCAAAGGGCGTAATAAATAAGGTACTCGGTATGCCGTCATTCCGTTGTTATAAAAATGGAGGAAACCAAAAGGAAAAGCGAAAGGAATATTAAAAAGCTAATGTGTTCTGCTACAGTATTGGAATGAAAACCTAGTTGCTATACAGCTTACAAGGGATATATCTATAGTGACGATGTACAGGTGCTGTGGTGGCGAAGAGAACTTGGGTGAAGGCAGCGTGAATGGAAAATCTTCTGGATACGGACTGCATGCGGAAGAAGCATCAATATCAACTGTTACAACAGGAGTGGGATGGAAGAAAGCATGGGAGAGGGGCCCTCGGAGGATTCGACTTGCCGGATGGATTGAGAACTTCAAGCTGAGAAGTGCGGGGAGGGGAATTGCAAACTCAGCAACCCGTGCAGATGAGGGAACGAGATTCTCAGAGAATCCGTAGACACCAGGGTCGGGTGTAAAAGCAGAGAACTGTCAACGCGAGCGTTAAGAACGTCACTGGCAACACCAGGCACGCCCCGATGAGTTGAACGGTCCAATGTCCAGTTTGACAGACAACAGTGAGCACCGTGGATTTTGCGGTGGGGGCTGTTGAAAGTGATGTCGTCGTGGGAGGGTTCAATTGTACGCTTTGGCACCCCAACGAGAACGTGGCGTGCTGAGTTTCGTCTGCCAATCCCAGGTCTCGGTCAACCCTGCGTAAAAGCTGACTCGCGCGCCAAACATCGTTCAAGTCGTGATGTGACATTTCGCCGCCTTTCCCTCGCTCGACGGCCGCGATTGGCACGAACGGTATCGCATACCCCGACCTCCGCCGGGGGCCTTGCAAGGGGCGCCAAGATGCGATTTCACATTCGTAAAGTGAGAGGACGTGAGAAACGACCTCCCAGATCAACGAGGCATGCAGGGGTGATGGAGGTGTTGTCGTTGCTACCGCCGGTGCGGTGGAGGCAGAGCGGCTGAGAATGGGTGCTGGCAGATACAGCGCTTGACGAGATAGATACCACTCGAGCCATTGATGCGGATTACTGAAGCGCTGAGGGTTATTGTGCTCCCCGAGCGCGGCATCTAAGCCGGATCCGGAGCTTGAGGGTGGCAAGATGCTTGTCGTTGAGTGGGGGGAGACGAAACCGGCCCGTCTTTGAAGTATCCCTGTGCAGGCGCAAGGACCGGTGAAATGCTCCCATTGCCAGATGTCGGGTCCATAGACGTTGTGGTTGTATTCGATGCAATCAACGCAGAGAAGATCTTGCAAAGAACTCTCGTACTTTGCAAGGGCTGAAAGGGAGGATAGGGTGTATTGAGCTGTGAGTTCCCTGAGTAGGTGGTGGCGTATGATGAGGAGAAGTTCTGTGGGAAGGCTAGGGGCCGTGGGCCTGCGCAGGGTTGGTGAGATGGTGATGATGGACTCGAGAATTTGATTTTCTGCTGAAAGGTAGGCAAGTGAAGCGTGCATGAGCACAGATCTTGGAGTGTAGAGAGTTGGAATTGACATATCGTCAGACATGCAAACGAAGTGGGAACGAGGAGGAAGGGACATGAGGAAGAGAGCGTGTTTTAAATCGAAGTGGCCCCGCCGGCGGTGAGAAGGAACTTGAAAGAAGGAAGACCTTGTGATCGTATATCACGTCGCGGAACGGGGAATAAAACTCGGGCACGGTCAACTTGGGATAGACGCTTGCAGTGCCTTCGGCCGTTGACGTGACGTCGAGTCCTCCTTATATCGAACAAGCGTCACTCGCAACCTTGGGAGCTATGCACCTGGCGTTCAATGTGGCGGAGGGCAGCAAGGAATGCAACTCCCAGTGAAAGAGCATGTGTATATTCATCCCCTTTGGTCTCGTCGCTTCTTTCACGACGCCATCAGCATTCTGTTCCGCTCGACTTCTTCGCGACGGCAAACGCGATGACTTCAGGGAAATTATCGTAAATGAGGTCAGGTCGAGGCAAGTCCTTCGAACAAGCGGTCGATCTATACCACAAAACGGGAAGCTGTCACAAATTCGAATACTCCGACGAGTTACTCCAGTCCCTTTGCAAAGGATCCCTACACTGATCCGCAAGATACCGGCGCACCCCACAGATCTGCCTTATCTATCTTCATGAACTTCGCTTAATGATTTAACTTCTCGACGAAGCGATCATACTTTGCTCGGCATCTGGAAGACCCACACCACAACCTAACGTCTTCTTCCCAGACATCCACCTACAACCCCACCACGAATACACCTTCCAACTTCCGGGACTCCATTCAGCCAATACCCATGCAGGTATACCCCCATGGATAGTTTCCACCTCTTGTCCTACAAGGACTTCACAATCCGGCGCTGGACGTCCATTTTTGAATCCTTTGCATTCCAAGGTCAAACTCGGCAAGGAGATCAATCGGTTTCTGCGCCTTTGAAACAAGCAGAGGTTTTGAGGGGGTTTGCGCAACGCCGGCTACGTACGACCGCATTTGGGGATTGTCCTTTACCCACTCGACGATCCTGTCACTCTGGTCAGGGAAGGAAATATCTGAATGACGAAATGCGCACTGTTCCCGTATCTGCTTCTTTCGGATGCTGAAGTGTGACGCAATGACATCCTAGGAGGGAACCATTCAGTACGCCGAACCTTGTGGTCTGAGTTGGACGTACATTCCATAAACCTTCTCGATGGTTATCTGCGAGCCAGTCCACCATGGCGTATCGTACTGTTTCCATTGCTATTCCCCGGTTGTACTGAATGCTCGCGGGAGCTTGAGGATTGGCCACCCCATAACCTGGTCTGGACATCGTCAGTTCATGGAGTCGGGTATGATGGAAATGACGTACTCGTTAAAATAGGGAGCATCAACAAGAATCATGCTCTGAATGCTCACAAAGACCTGAAGGAGAGTGGATTTTGGCGACCATTGCTCTTCTGGGCTGATCAAAAACGTAAGTAAATGGAAGCAGAGCGCCGAACAGAGGGCGACCCACCGTCCAGGCCATGTACCCAAGAGCGACAAGCAAACATACCCGCTGTTGTAGAGATTGGGGTTGAATCTTACGCTTCCGCCTCCCGTTGTCCGAAGGTGCATCTTGGGAGGGACGTTTGGATACTGCAGAGGAATGAAACAATCAAACTCAAATAATCCTCCTGCATAGGGTGTTCCTTCCGGTCCAGCAATCATCACCTTGCTATCAACGTAGAAGAATTCATGAGGCGCGTGAGACCCATATCAAGCGAAGCACGAACATGACGTCGTTTCTGATTTCGTCTACACGAACCCACACCCCAGGCGGAAGACTTGTGGCCATGACTGCAAGCTCTTTGATAAGATGTAGCCGATCCTTTGGGTTTCTTGTCGCGTTCTGGGTGGAATCAAGGTCGGCTTTGAAGTTGAAGTCGGGATAGGACAGCCCAGAACCTGCGGTGTTCGAGTCGGCAGACAGAGTCGCATGTCTAAACGATGTGGCTTCACAAGCTTCTATGTATTTCTTCTGAGTGTCATCGCGAGATTTTCCCTTTCCTTTGGGTTCTGACTTGTCTTCATCGTCCACCACAGCGCCCCGGATCAAAGAGATGGCTCTCTGCATGTCGTCCCGAGCGGCAATGATATCTCCGCATAGCGACGTGCCTTTCAACATTGTAGCGTCCACGCCATCTTCGCTTTCGTCCCCATCTGGTCCACCTCCGACGAGATGAGATGCTCCAGCCAGAAAGGTTTCACATTGCTTGGTTAATTTTGCGAAGAAAGCATAAAGCGCCGGCGACCTCTCATACTCTCCGGTCGAGTCTCTCGCCCATTCAATTTCGCCTTCACCCCACATCCACACCTCAAGGCCACAACTCCTCTGCACCTCCCATCGTTTCTCGATTAGGACTTGCACGGTCAACTCGCAATCCGCCATGCGCCGTAGAAGAGAAAGCATAGCATAGTATGCATCACTGCGAGCGATCCACTCCGTGACGGAGTCGTTGCGAACGAGGGCGCTTAGAGCCTCCGGTAATCGCGACATTGAAAGCAAGAGACCGATAGACGCATGGGGAAGAATGTCATAGATTTTGGGGTCGTCTCCATATGGGGCCGGTAGTAAAGAAGCAATCCCCTTCAGTGACTGGACGAGAAACCCATCCCATCGTGCGCTGTGTGTATCGGCTTTGGAGTTACGGGCCTTGGACGTCGCTGCTTTTGATTGTGAGGGCGTCGAGGAAGTGGTGCCACGGTGTCCTGATCCATAGCCTGTGCCGTTATGGCCAGCAGATGCGCTGGCCTTTGCGGCCATCTTCACCAGCTTGGAGGTCCGGGTTTCAGTGGACACAAGTTCCTGGAGGTAATGCAGATCAAAACCGCCAAGGGTTTCAAACAGAGCGATGGCCCGCCCTTCGGCGCAGCAACGTTCAACTGAGCAGGGAGTTTTGGATGTGGGTCCTTTGCAAGTCCGTCGACACGAAACTGGGCGGAAGCATCCCCTGCAATGGTTGGTGAAGCAAGACGAGCAAGGAGCGTGAAGAATGAGTGAAAGCCCAGTAGGAAGCGTGCTTCCTCCGTCTTTGAAGGTGACCTTGATTGATTGGGTGAGCGGTGATCGAACTTCAAGACAAAGGAACCCTCACATAACCTCGAGGAGATGGAATATCGCGCTTGCATTTGGTGCAAGGCCTCGTGAGAGTAAACGTCTCACGAAATGACGCGAGCCTTTCATCTGGGGGTGTGTCTTTCGACAACATCTCGGGAGTCGGCGAAACCTTCTATGCGAAAGATTAGGTAGAGCGACAGACTATACAAAGCCCTCCACGTACGGGGACTATTGTGCCCTTGTCGCGATAGGCTGTTTTAAGAGGTACACCTGAGCCAGATGGGGCGTAGTGGTTTATAGCTGGCGGTGTCCCTTCCGCCCATTGTTCCGCGAGGGCACGAGCAAGCGCCTCATCTCCAGTCGTATCTTCAGTGCCAGGCTCCAACGACGAGGTCTTGGATGAGTGCTTCACGCGACTAGTTGTTGCGCGATGTTTCCCTTTGCTAAGAGGGAGAACGACGCTGCTGTGGAGGGTATCCTCCTGAATCATGGGGGTATCGAAGTTGTCGGCATGTGTGTCTTTATTTCTGTTCCTTGCAGACTTTCGCGTCGCCCCCGAAGCCGTTGCATTCATGGGTATGTCGGAATGTTTAGGGCCAAAAAGGTCAATGATATCTCCCTCCCTCGGGGCGGATGCTTTCATGTCGACGTCTTGGACGTGGTAAACGCGTGCACTATCAGAGTCAGAGAGGGGGACGACGTCATGATCCTCTACGATGGAAGATTTTCGAGTACGCTTTCGGGGACCCGTGTTCTGGACTGATTTGCGCTTTCGGGGCGGCATACTTGAGAGTCAAAGGAACAAAGGGGAGTGGACTGGGCATACTCATGTTGTTGTTGATTGTTGAATCTAGAATGTGATAGTCACTCTGCTTCAAAGCTACCCCTGACCGTGTCAATCATATTCCGAGAGCGGCCCGGGAATCAAAGGGTAGTATGTCCACCACAAGTTCGGAACGGAACTCTCTTTCAAACCCTTCCTTACTCATCGTTTACTCCCATCGTTGACCACAGAATGCTTCGCACGACTTCGTGTCTGCGTGGGCCAGTGCTTCGTCGTACTCTATCCACAATGTCGTCGCTTCCAAGCCTTCCACTTGAGCCACTCAGCGTGGACCAAGAAACTCAACTCCTGAACGAAAGAACCGACGAGATGAAGGCCTTCTTCGCTCAGCCACGGTTCGAACACATCAAGAGGCCCTATTCTCCTGCCAGCGTCGCTTCTAAACAAGGCTCCTTCCCTGTTCTACCCCTTCCCTCAACCTTGCTGGCAAACAAGCTCTTCGACATCCTCTCAAAAGCTGCAGCTGCAGGAAAGCCAGTGCATACGATGGGCGTCATCGACCCTGTGCAGATGACCCAAATGGCGAGACACCAGGACGTGGTCTACGTTTCCGGCTGGGCGTCATCAAGTGTACTGACCACTGGAAACAATGAAGTTGGTCCCGATTTGGGGTGCGCACCTGCCTTCAAAACGGGTCTTTTCACCTTTTTTGACTTGATTACCCATTCAGGGATTACCCATACACTACAGTACCGAATCAAGTCCACAGAATATTTCGTGCGCAACAACTTCATGACAAAAAGAACTTTGATGAGCGTGTGTCCACTCCATTGGAACAACGGGCGAAGGTGGAATACATCGATTACCTGAAGCCTATCATAGCCGACGCTGATACTGGGTGAATAAACTTCTCATTCAAATCTGGCATGGACTTTCTAATAAGTGCCCTTTCACAGACATGGTGGACTGTCTGCTGTGATGAAACTCGTGAAATTGTTTGCAGAATCTGTAATATCTCACTTCTCTCATTCACAGTATGACTGATCTTCGTCTGAAGGGTGCCTCAGCTATACATCTTGAAGATCAACTGCATGGTGGCAAGAAGGTTCCGCAAAGTTTCTCATCTTGAAAGGATTAAACTGATGCGATCCTTCTGATAGTGTGGTCATTTGGCAGGGAAGGTCTTAGTTCCGACATCCACCCACATCTCACGACTGGTCTCCGCTCGCTTCCAATTGGATTTGCTCAAATCGACCATGATGCTGATTGCCCGAACTGACTCGGAATCCGGGAAGTTGATTTCATCCAATATTGACATCGCGGACCACGAGTTCATCGTCGGCACAACAACTCAAGGGAGTGACTCTCTGGCTCAGACTTTGGCAGAGGCGGAGAGTAGGGGTGCAACGGGTGCAGAAGTTGATGAACTAGAGAAAGAATGGACGACTACACACGACATGTGCACTTTCAATGAAGGTTCGAACCAAATTTTACAACCCTCTGTGAATTGGTGACTAAAAATCGACTTAGCTGTTCACAAAGCCCTTCTGACCTCAGACATCGCCGACAAGGAAGCGGCATGCCAATCATACTTAGCTGCCGTTGACGGAAAGGCCCACTCTGAGGCACGTTCGGTCGCTGCTGACATATTAGGGTTCAACGTCTTTTGGGATTGTGATCGTAAGTCCCTCAAATGTTCCAGCACCCCACTGTTAACGACCTACATAGTTCCGCGCACTAGAGAAGGATACTACCACTACACTGGGGGTGTCGAGGTGAGAGGATTTTACAACTCGAAGCATATTTGCTCATCCTTTTTAGGCCGCTATCAAACGCACGATGGCATTTGCACCATATGCAGACCTTCTTTGGTTGGAAACGAAAGAGCCCAATCTAGAACAAGCGCGATACTTTGCCCGCAAAATCCGTGAAAAGTACCCTGAAAAGTGAGGGCTTCGGCCGTCAAGACGTCACTGTCTAACCCTCCTCACTAGGTTGTTTGTTTACAACCTGAGCCCCAGCTTCAACTGGTCAGCGCATGGTTTTACAGGTGTGAATCTTTCATCTTGGCCAGCTCATGGATACTCAGTTCTTTCAGATGCGGATCTCAAGAGCTTCATATGGGACCTCGCTAAAGAAGGGTCAGTGCTCCTGTCAGTCTACCACGGCGTCATCTCACTCTCACCCTCTCCGTAGCTTTGTGCTGCAGCTTATCTCGCTTGCTGGCTTACACAGCAATGCCGCGGCAACTGGTAAGCTTCAGTGACCAACATCGCTCCTCATCGCAAACTTACTTCTTATCATTGGTACAGCGGAGCTTGCTGCCCGATATAAGAGTGATGGTATGTTGGCGTACGTGGAGCTTGTCCAAAGAAAGGAGAAGGAGATTGGCTGTGACGTCCTGACACATCAAAAATGGTTGGTCTTTACCCTCTCGCTCAATTTCCCCCCCTCTGACTTTCTGACAGGAGCGGAGCTAACTACATAGACCGCATCCTTTCAACTGTTTCGTCCGGCTCTTCAAGTACTTCAGCCATCGGGAAGGATTCTACCGAGCATAGCTTTTAGATGACTTGTAAATTATCATTCGTATTACGTAGACAAATGATAAGCCTCACACGTGGTTCTATGACGTCCTGAAGTCCTGAAGCGGTTGTTACCCGATTTTTGCTTTCACCCTTGTATCTCAAGCCCACCCTTCGTTATCGATCGTCAACTGATGGACATGGACCGCGTCGAGCAAGCTGACAGCCACCCACTTGTCCTGCTGGTGTCAGCCTGTTTCTGGGTCATTCGTGAGCGTTCAGCGAGATCCCTTCCTCGACCCAACTCATTGGCATCTTAGTATGGCTTCTTTCATGGGCGAAAGCATTGGTGGCATTTGCCACAATAACCGTTCCTCGCCTCATCTACTCCATCCTATCGTACTCCATGACGTTGACGGTACGTGAATCGTCCTGTGTCGATTTTGGTTGACCTCACCATCCGCGTGAAGCTCAACTTCTGGTCCTTCGCTATCATGTTCCTTCTTTCACTCATCGCGCTCAATTACTGGATCCGGTTTCGGTATTTGAACGACTACAGTCAATTGAAGGAGCCGCCACTAGTCAAACCTGACATGAATGAGCTCCATCCCGACGTCAACAACACAGGTGCAACGTCCCATAGAGTCTGCTCCATCAGCCTTGTATTGACGTGTTGTCAGATCCGCCGCCACCTTTTCACAACTACCTTGATGATTTCCTTCAAGCTGTGCGCGTTTTTGGATTTGTACGTGCTTATTCATCCCTTGCCTCTCCGGAGCTTTGCTGATACAGACGACTCTTTGACGACAGCTTGAAAAACCTGTGAGTCCCTCAGGGCTATTCCAATTCCTTCCTTAAATTCCGTGGGCAGGTCTTTCATGAGCTCGCTCGCCACCTCCAAACGAGACGTCTCATCGCAGGGGATAGCATGACTTTCGACCAGGACAAAAACTTCTATTGCGTGGTCGATGGCATGGTGCAAGTCTTCGCCGAAACAGGGCAATCTTCTGCAAATCAAACCGGCCTCTGGGATGACGAGGATATGAATGGATACCAACTTCTGAATGAGGTCGGACGCGGTGGGACGCTATCGAGTCTCTTCACCATCCTAAGCCTGTTTACGGAAGATGTGAAAATGAGCTGGCAGGATGACACCTTCGAGACGCCCACCGACAGTGCTTCTGAGTCTGGAGAAAGCTCTTCGAGTGCTACCCGCCGCCGAACCCGTCGGGCAAACTCCGACGTTTCGCAGTTGAACTTGAATATCCCACCAAAATCCAATAGCCGAAGAGCGTCTGTCTCTTCAATATCAACCGTGCACCCAAACGAGCATTTCTTTGAATCGGAATCATATAGTTCCTCCCCTCGCGGCAATCGAACACCAGCCGGACGTCAGAATTCTTTCTCTGCTCCGATCCATCGGGGTGTCGTTGTGCGCGCTGAGGAAGACACAACACTTGCAGTAATTCCAGCTGAGGCGTTCCGGAGATTGACCAAAAAGTTCCCCAAAGCCACAAGCCACATTGTTCAAGGTCAGAAAGTCCTTAATACACGGAAAATCCGGCGAGCTCATCCCTCTGTTTAGTCATCTTAACGAGATTTTCGCGTGTCACCTTCAATGCCGCTCATAAGTACCTTGGTCTTACAAGCGAAGTCCTCAGAACTGAGAAGGCAATCAATGACATCGCCTGTCATCCATTACCTGCCTCTTTTTACGAAGGTGGTGGGCTTCAGTCCCTGCGGCAACGTTTTGATGGGACGGCCTCTGCCGTATCTGGAAGTGAAGGGGGGTATTTCACGTTTGCGCGCTCTCCGACATTGGTGTCGCCTTCCAGTTTACCCCATGAAGCCGTTCCGACACCTCGAAGCACGACCGCAGGAAGCCGACGACCGTTTCCTGGGAAATCTGACATGAAGAGAAGTCTCTCATCACGGCAGATGGTCCACGCCGGGGATCTGCTCGTCTCTGGCGGAGATACAAGCGAAACATCCCGACCTCTCAACCGATCCTATAGTATCTCGGGTACTCCCCGTGTCCTCAGATCGTTGGAGAATCCCAGACTAGGCAAGGACGCAAACATTGACGGCTTTCGTCCATACACAGAAGATTTTGATCTCAAGGAGGAAGTAATGTCTTGCATTGCCAAATCAATCGGCCTTCTGCAACCTCCCATGAGTGATTCTGACGAGGGTTCTCCGCCTACTCGAGCGCACGATGCACCCCACCCACCCCAAGAATTCAGTTCGCCCTTTGGTTCATTGTCCTTGCTTGATTTGGGAGACGATGCTTCTAGTATCACGGCCTCATCTGTCACGTCAGCCGGAGGGTACATGAGCGGGCTTGACAACGAGGTGGAGATCCTCTTCTTCACGGCGGGAACAACACTTGTCAAAGCTGGGGAAACAAATACGGGTGCGCTTTTATCCTGTGAAGTGCGTGGTATAGAAAAATGAACATCATCTTGGCAGGACTCTTCTATGTGATCGAGGGCTTCCTCGACATATTGATTCCTACTGATGAAATCAAGAACCACAACTCTCCGTCAAGACAGCCATCTTCCGATTCCCAAACCCCTCAACCAGACGTCAAGCCAACAAAACCTGCTGAGCCAAAGCTCTTGTTCACGGTGAAGCCCGGAGGAATCGCCGGGTACCTAGGTTTGTTGAATAGTGCGCCTCTTTTTGCCAACTGCTCACTCTGAATGGCAGCTTCTCTTTGTAATACCGCGTCATACGTCGACATCAAAGCAAAAACTGACACGTATGTCGGCTTCCTGCCATCGCACGCACTTGAACGATTATTAGAGAAGCGCCCTATCGTTCTCTTGACACTCGCCAAACGTCTGATCTCGATGCTGTCTCCCCTTGGTGAAGACTTTGTATTTTCTTTCAGAGTAGGGAAGCTCATGTCATTTCAGTCTTGCACATTGACGCGTCCCTGGACTGGATGCAAGTTGATGCAGGTCAAGTGCTCTGGAGACCTCAAGACGTCAGCGACAGTTTCTACATTGTTATCAATGGGCGTCTGCGAGCGATCACGGAGACTGAGTCGGGAGATGTTAATATCACCGGAGAGTACGGCCAGGGCGACTCAGTTGGAGAACTGGATGTTATCACAAGCTCACCTCGACGGAATACGGTCCATGCAATTCGTGACACTGAGTTGATCCGAATGCCGCAAACGCTCTTCAATGCGATCTCTGCACGGTGAGGGATGTTCATTTCAGTTGGATTCAGTAGACTGACAACCGTGCTCACAGAAATCCCCAAACCACTGCACAGTGCGTGGGATGTTCTTTTTGCAGTATTGTCGCTGATTCCCCTGCAGGCTTCTACGCATGATCGCCTCGCGTGTTAGAGATGAAATCGATTCAAATTCAAACTCACAATCCCGGGTTTCAATGACTGAGCTCGGCCACAACAACACGAACCTGAAGACTGTCGCTGTTCTCCCAGTTTCACGTAACATACCCGTAGATGCTTTTGCCCGAAAGCTCCAAGCTGCTTTGGAAGGAATCGGCGCTTCTACCTCGTATCTCAACCAAGCCTCCATTTCCAGTCATCTGGGCCGTCATGCCTTCACAAGAATGGGTAAATTGAAGGTAAATTGCTTTCAGCTAGTAACAAGTTAATAGTTTAATTATGTCATAGGCTGCTGGATGGCTTGCGGACCAAGAACAACGGTTCCGAACGGTTCTTTACGTGGCGGATTCGCCTGTAAATAGTTCTTGGACGCAGACGTGCATCAGACAGGTGCGATGGTCCATCTCTCTCAAGGTTTCCCCCCCTAATGTCTGGAATCTAGGCTGACTGTGTCATGGTGGTTGGAATGGGAGACGACCCATCCATCGGCGAATACGAGCGCCTGTTACTGTCGATGAAGACAACAGCACGAAAGGAGCTCATCTTGCTTCATCCAGAACGGAGTGTAGTCCCAGGATCTACACGAGAGTGGCTCAAGGTCATGATCAAGCATTAATCTTTTGGCACCTCGTGACATTCTCATTTGACTCCTGTAGAATCGCCCCTGGGTTCATCAGCATATACACGTTGAGATGAGCGTGAGCAAAGTCCACAGAGCCGCTTTGAATACGCGGAGTTGACGGTCAATGTAGGGCATCGTCCTTCCGATACCGAAGATACCAGTTGCGCCCAAGGATCCAGACGCAGTCACTGCCTTGAAAAACCTGAAGGACAAAGTTCAGAGCGGAATTCAGAAATACCGAGGAGCGTCGACGAGTATTCGTCCTCAAAGGCCACTCTATATCAATGACTTCTCTCGCCTTGCACGGCGTATATGTGGGAAATCCATCGGAGTCGTCCTCGGGGGTGGTGGCGCTCGCGGAATCGCCCATTTGGTAGGCCTGCCCGGAATTTAGCTGCATCGTTTTTGACGTCGTGGGTTCTCAGGGATTGATACGCGCTCTCGAGGAATACAACATTCCGATCGACCATATAGCAGGTGCGATTTTCTGCTTTTCGGTTGCATCCATGCTCACACCCACATCCAGGAACGAGCATTGGGGCATTGATTGGCGGGTTATACGCACGAGAAGGGGACTTACTCTCAAGCGCAGGCCGTGCTAAGCAATTCAGCAGTCGAATGGGAAACATATGGCGCATCCTGTCCGATGTAACATATCCAATCGTGGCCTATACAACGGTAGGTTTTTGTCGATGTGCTAATTCGTTTTCTTTTCTCACGGGTTTCAATGCAAGGGTCATGAATTCAATAGGTCAATATATAAGGTGAGGTCAATAGCAAATGCCTGATACTCTGAGGCTTGACCGAATCTAGGCTTTCTATGATCTTCATATCGAGGACATGTGGCTGCCCTACTTTTGCAATACCACAAATATCATAACGTCCCAAATGGAAATCCACGAGACAGGTTATGCGTGGAGGTTTATCCGTAAGGGTTTTTCGGCCTGCTTGTCGCATACTCTCTGATTGATAACCAGGCGCTTCTATGTCGTTGGTTGGCCTTTTGCCACCACTTTGTGATAATGGGAGCATGCTCGTTGACGGCGGTTACAGTGAGGCATCCATGTGACCAGTTGATATGATGCTAACTCTTTTCTCAGTCGACAATCTTCCAGTGGAGTCCTTTTTTCCATCTGAGGCCGCTTTTTCTAACATGAATATTCAAGGTAGCGACGATGTTTTCTATGGGTGCAAATGCGGTGTTCGCCTCGGATGTGGGATCTGTGTGTGCTTTGATTCTTGACGAAACTGCAGACGCTGACTTCAGAAGCTTGATGACAACTCTCCTCGAAACTTCGGAGACACTGTTTCTGGTTGGTGGCTTCTCGTTAATCGTTGGAATCCATTTTCGAATGCAAGACACGTCCCCGCGATCACCGAAATTCAGAGTCGCCTGGCATAGTATGTCTTTACACCGCGAAGAGGACGCTGCTGACTGTCATAATAGTGTGTCAAGTGTCAAAACCCTCGAGGATGCCAAGGTTGCGAAGGGTTGCCTGTATATTCCTCTCCCGGTTCATGAGGCAAGTCCCACCTGTATGGTAATTCTTGATGGGGTTGCTGATTCACTCCGCAGTATGGCACTCTCCAATTTGGAAAGTTTGAGGAGATTGAAAAGAACGGCTATACTGGTGCGATGAAAATCTTGGAGCAAATGGAGGCGAATGGCCGCTTGCCCTCCGCATTCATCGATGGGAAGGATGCCGCAACTGCAGGGAAGAAGAAGGGCCAGAGCGCGCGGCGAAACTCTGTATAGTTAAGTTCACAAGTTGACGGGGGAAACAATCAGTCTAATGAATAATGGGTTCCAAAGATGCCCGAATCCCCCCACATTGGTGTGCCCCCCTGATGAAAAGCGTTCTACCGGGTTGATCTCAGGGAGTCATGGAGAAGTGGCCCGAACGGCTTTGTTACCAGGGGCTGCTGTTTGCTCCTCGCGCCTGTGAATTTGTTGGTGGCCTCGGCCTGACGGCTTGGATGACGGAGATCATGATCAACCTTGACTTTAACATCCCCAGATTGTTCTCTGTAGTTGATGTTTAAGTTGGTGAATACGAAGCTTATAACTCCTATGAACGAGGATTTCAAAGCTCTTTTTATTATTTCCTTTGCATTTCACCGGAGGGTAGGGAGGCATCGAGGTTGAACTTCCTGCGGGTGAAAGTGAGGGCATGAATGACAGGCTTTGAGTTAGCCGAATCACAAGTGAACCAAGACAGGCATTTCTACAAGTTACCCAATTTGTCTAGCCAAGATTGATCGAGAGATCCTTTTACGTAACATAGGACTCCGGAGACCCCGTCAAGACACAGGTTGCTTTCACTCGTCGCGCTCATGTCCACCGGAGTCAGTCATCAAATTAACCAGCCAGAAGATGATATTCTCGACGTTTCCATTCTCAAAGAGATTGCAAAGAAAGCCCTAGTGGACGCTCTTAATTCCGTCAGTCTCGAACAATCGACTATTGGGAATCGGCTGACTCCTTTTCAGGTCAATGGGGCGAAAACGCTTGTGCTCGATGCCTCTTTGGCTGGTCCTTTGGGTCTTATCACAGAGGTGTCTTTACTGAAGGTATGAGCGCTATTCGCGAGAGTTTCTCCTGTCGTCACGAGTTTTTACTGCAGCATCACGGAGTTGACAAGATGTTCTGGCTTGAACCTGGTCCACTGTCATCTAATACCACAAGCATTATATACCTTTGCCGGCCCAAGATTAAGAGCGTGACGGTGATAGCAGGTGCGACACAGCGTACACCTAGGGACCCTCAAACCGATAGTCATCACAAGATCAGATCAAACGACATGCACGGGAGTCTCGAAAATATACCTACACCCTGCTTCTCGTACCGCGTCTGTCTACCTTGGTTTCCCAGATCTTGGAAGAGGAAGGAGTACTCGGTGATGTTACAATAGCCTCCTTTAACTTGCAGTTTATACCTCTGGCGGACGACGTCATCTCCCTCGAGTGCGATACCGCGTTCAAGGAATTGTGGGTGGTGAGTATTGGTTTGATTCAACGAACGTCCATCCTTTGACAACCGACTTTAGGATGGAGACGAAACTGTGATATATGATTCCGCTCAAGCCCTTATTACGCTTCAGCAACTACATGGTCATTTCCCTCGACTGTTGGGCAAGGGTGATTACTCTGCGGTAAAGCTCTGCTCAGGCTCAACCTTCCGTTGCTGATGCCATTTCTGTAGCGGCTTGCCAAACTCCTCTCGAGACAGCCTTTAAAGACAGCGTCTGGTCCGCTGGACTCGACAAATTCTTCTAACGGATTTGATTCCCTCATCATGCTCGACAGGCGTGTTGATATGATTACGCCGCTTCTGACCCAATTGACTTATGAAGGACTCGTTGACGAGCTAGTCGGCATTAAGAACTGTACGTGTAGTCACAAACCCATTCTACATGCTCTGAATCATCCGAACTAGCCCATGTGGAACTGCCCGCTTCACTTTTGAACCCACCTGCCCCTCCTGGTGCCTCAAACAATCCCACAGCTGCATCAACCTCCTCTGCAACCCCGACGCCTGCCGCAGGCCTCAAGAAGGAAGCGAAAAAGAAACACCATTTGACCACCGCGACAGATCCGTTGTTTGCGGAATTGCGAGACATCAACTTTTCTGCGGTTGGAAAGCGGCTCAACAAAGTGGCACGGAGATTAGATGAGGACTATAAAGTAGGCCCACTTGTTGGCAGCCATTTGCGTTTTAACCTTCATCTTTATCAGACCAATCTTCAATCCAAAACTGTTGCTCAACTCCGAGATTTCGTTGGAAAGCTGGGTGGCTTGCAGACTGAACATCAAGCTTTGAGACTCCGTGCGTGACTTCGGTTTCTTCGTCTGGTTTCTCGCGAAGCTGAGGTATTGTGATAGATACTGGTCTATCTGAACTCCTCTTGCCCTTTACCCAAAGCGAGCGGTTCAATAAATCTCTTGAGATCCAGCAAAGTAGTGCCCCTCTCTCGCCATTTTCTTTTTTCTGACTTGTGTCAGATCTCTTGGCTTCTTACGAGGTGTCCGGTCAACTCACAGCGATCGAAGACCTGATAGCTCAAGGCGCTGACGTCCAAACCGTACTGAGGCTACTGTGTCTGGCGAGTATTACCGCTGGTGGCATCAAGGTCAAGGTGCTGGAGGGTATCAAGCGGGAGGTTCTTCAGGTGAAAGTCCTCAGACTAGGTTCAGCAAGTATACTGATGCCCCACGATCCTAGGCCTATGGTTATCACCTGTTACCCTTGCTTTTGGCGTTAGCTTCTCCACCGTTGGCGCTTTTATTGCCCAATCCTCTTCCTTCCTCAGGATCTCAACTAGCTCAGTTCAAATATCCGTTTGCATCCCTCCGGAAGTCTTTGCGCCTCCTGATTGATGACAATGCGGACGCCTTGGAGGAAGTAGAGAACGACATCAGTTTTGTATATTCCGGTTACGCACCGATTAGCGTGCGGATTGTGCAGTGTGCCGCTCAGAAGGGCGGTGTCCTGAGCAATCCTGCGGAAAAGGAACGCAAGGAGGTCGACCCATCTGGAGGTTCAACCCAGGCATCGCCTGCCAAGGTGCAGGCGCACCCGATAGTGGGGTGGAAAGGATTTGAGGACGTGTTAGCTGTCATCCCTGGGGAAACCATTGATGTGGTACAGGCTGGGACAACTCAAGGACCGGGACTCTCTTCGTGTAAGTCACGCGACCCCCCTAAATTCTCCGTAACTCATGGTCCCACGCAGTCCAGGCCCATGAGAGGAGCACAACAACTGTTGTTTTCTTCCTTGGTGGATGTACTTACACCGAAATTGCTGCGTTGAGATGGGTTGGTCGTCAAAATCGAGGTGAGCCTCCTATTGCAGATCCTGAGAACCAAGAATTAACGGCCATTAGGCAGAAGGTTCTTAATTGCCACTACGGGGATTGTAAACGGAACGAGTCTCATTGACAGTCTTGCCCCTGGGACGGCGGCCCCCACATCACCTGGAATATGAGTCCGGGACATATATATTACGACCCATGCCAGCTTCGTTGCACCTGTATGGGGGCATCTGACACAAAATGGGTTCTCTTTTAGTTCTCACCATCACGAACGCCACATGTTTTCCGTTCGGTGGTGTGTCTAGACACAATAGTCCCGATGGCATGGAAGAAAACAAGTCACTAAACAACAATTGCATAACGAACGCGACGCGTTTGTTTGTTTGTCCGTTGACCCGCTGTGTGTACCCCAAACACCCTCGGAATGTTGTTCGCGTTGAGTTTGTCAAGTTCCCACCCCCGAGCCCGTGGTAACCTACATGCTCCAAGCTAAGTGGCGATAACTAGTATGGATAGACATTCAGCCTCGTGAGTCGTGGTTGCCTGCGGTGGTATTTTTCCCCCTGCCACTCCTGAATTGGAGATCGATATCGCTGGAGGGAAATTCCGAATGTTGCAGGGTGATTTTGAGAGACAACCAAGTGAAGAAAGAAAATGAGCGTGGGCCACTTGGAGTGAACCTGAATAAGGGCTTGTTTGCGATAACCGAGAGTGGCTGGGGTCCAGAAGAGCACGATCGAAGCCCTGTCAATGGGTTACCCTCCTAAGTATAAGTTCCGCCAACTCGAACCAAAATGCGTCTTTGAACCTTTTTTCTCCATCCACTCTCTCAACTTTTCCGGTCCTTATCACGGACCATTTAGTGCGTTCTTCCTGATTTTTCTTTCTAATTGTCTTTCTGACCAGCTCCAAACCCTCCCCACTAGGCCGCGCGCAGTTTTCCACTTTTCCTCAACCCAACACACCCGAATAATGCCTCCCAAAGCCTCAACTGCCGAAAAGCCAGCGAAGAAGAGTTCGTCTTTTTTCCCATTCAGTCCAATTCATCCCGCTCAGTACTCAAACTCTCTCTATGTAGCTAAATCTAGTGGAGGAGCGGGTGCCAAGAAAAAGCTGACACCGTTCAACAAGTTTATGGTTGGTCCGAGCGTCATTTTACAACCATCAACCAACTTATTTCATTCTTTCGCATCTTTCAGCAAACAGAGATGGCTCGTCTTAAGGAGGATGAGCCCGATATCACTCACAGGGAACGGCAAGTGACAGCCTCGTTCTCGGCGCTGGACGAACATCTGACTTCGGACTCTCATTAGGTTCAAATTGGCGACGACGAATTGGAAAACTGCCAAAGAGAATCCCAAACGAAACCCTTGATTATCCATCGTTGACAGTCATCGATTAGCGACTGCGTCCTACTTACTACGGCTCGGGAATATGCACTCATTTCACACTTAACATAAAAACATCTTTGGTACTATTGTTCATTCCTTCGAATTCCTTTTGGGTCTCGCGCTTCTCGCTAGCTTCGTCGTGCTCTGATTTATGTCTGTTATTTTATTACCCGTACTTTAGCTCCTGGTGTATACACTGGTCATTGGTGACACAACTTTATCGGTTTTTTTTGTTGCAACGGAGCAGCCGTTTTAGCACCATCGATTGACCCCCCGCATTGTTGACATTGCCGGTCTGGAATGTCCGCGCGTTTGGTTGACAACCTGGTCTTTGTCTGCTTTTCACGGTCGCGGGAAAAAAAAGGAGACTTCGGACCACGCGTAAAGTCTGGCTTGTGATTCAATCATGTCGACGATGCGAACAATCGTGCTCATTAATAGAACAGGGCGCGGGGAACTGACTTGCACAACGTGCTAGGAGCAACGGCGTGGTGAGGCAGGTGGGTGATGACAGTTGCACAAAATCCATATTGCAAAGTTGACGGTAACACGGACCGCGCTCTCTCCCTGCAAGGGGCAGCCTGGAGTGTTGCTAACTTGCTATCATTGTCAACGTAAACAATATCCTGTCCGTATGTAAAAAGTTGCAGCTGGGCTGATGCTTGAAGTAAGACGAAACCTTGCGATCCCCCGAGGTATCTCGATTAAGGAATCTATTCTAAACCGATTGGAATGAAGAGGGCCAAGCGTAGGGAGACAAGTTGGTTTTTATAATTGTTTAGGCTGTCTGGGGTGTTCCTGGATTAGTGTGAAGGGGCCCCTGAGAGCTGATGCCAGTGACGTGACCGTTAGCCAGACTGCAGCACACCCTCGGATCCTCCAGCGGGATACAGTGAGCAACTGGCATTGCATTATCTGCCAGGTCATGGTACCTCACCACAACCATCCTCTATCGGTCGCTCTTCATTCTCCAAACTAACCTTCTTGTGTCCCGTTATCTATTGGTTTTTATCCCTTGTTATCTTCACCTTGATCCCTCACCAGCACCACCATCCACCATCCATCCGAATCATTGCATCATTCACAACAATACGGAACATGAGCCATCCGCATGACATCGATAACGAAGAAGCTATTTTTCAATTTGATCCATACGAGGGTCCAAGCACCTTGAGGCACCCTTCCCCTCATCAGACTCTCCTCGAAAGCTCCAGAGACATGTCTTCTGACGATGAAACTCACACATCCGAAGAAATTTCTCGATTGGAGCAGATTTTGAACGACGTGATTGAGAAAGGCAAAGGAAAGACTTTACCTATGCTCATTCCCATTCGAGCCGACATGGTCCACGATACGCTCGACATGTCCCCCACCAGCGACAATATCTCGCGCTACTCGCCTTTTTCATCTCCATTGACTCCCTCATCATTTAGTTTTCGTTATTTTGAACATCTAGATGGACGTACCTCCCCTAACAATGCAAGGTTCTCAGATTTGGCGAGCGGTGATTCCGAGTTGGTCCCGGCTACCAATGGCGATATCTCGGCGAAAGGCAAAGCCAGAGAAACACCCCCCACTCTACCTCCTTTGAGCTTCTCTCCCACCGATTCGGATTATCTAGCCTATCCATGGCAGTTCGCTTCATTCGAGTCTCAGTCCGCAGGTCCTTCGTCTCTTGGTTCATCGCAGAGACTTCAATCGAGACTGACCGACTCTCCCTCCAACCTCACCGAACATATGCCCTCCACCGAATCGTCCAGCCTTCCCGATGTTTTGAAACCAGTACCTTCGAGACATCGCTCACTCGCCAGTATACCCATTGCCAAATCAATGTCGAATCTCAAGTCCAAGCTCCACCGTGGCTCAAGCAACCTTACAAAGAGACTGTTGTCAGATAAACTACCTCCCCCTCCCCCACCAACCCCATGCAACGAGTTTGAATTACCTACAACACGCCTCGTTCAACCTGAAGATGCGAGGCAAGCCTGCATTGAGCCCTGGCAACCCGACTTCACCACGATCGAGGCCGGACCACTGATATCTCAATATCCTCACTTTTACTCGACTGACACATTCGCCTCGTCACCTACTTCAAGTTGTATCAGGCCCCATTCATATGGAAACATTCGTTCCAACACTTCGCCTTTGCCCTTCTCGGCTCTCGACTACGTTTTCGATCCGCCACCAGTCATATTCATTCCACCACCTATCATTATTCGCAACTATTTCGACGAAATTCTTCCCAAAGAACTCCGGCTTCAAATATTCGAAGCTTTGATTGCCTCACATGAACACGATCGTGCCAAGGATCTTCGTGATGGGGTTTGGTCGGTTGCAAAGGCTTCCTCTTCCAAGGGGAAATGGGTTGGTAAGGACAAGGCTTTCCGTGAGCTGGTGAAATTCAGCAGGGTACGTGGTTACTTGTCTTCCTCTTTGAAGCATCCTATAAACTATGTATAGGTTTCCAAACGATGGCAAGCCTTGGCATTCGATGGTCAGCTGTGGACGCACCTCAGGCTTCGGTCGTTCGCCGCAATGCCGACGTCCATTATTGCGCAGCTCACCAAGTGCGGGGGCACCTTCACCCAGGTATTGGACGTTGCTGGCCATTATCACATTCTTCCGACGACTATCATGAACCTCACTGACAAACTACGCGGAGTCGGGCTCGGCGCTGGGCCGGAATTTTATACCCAGTTGACGAGCATACACCTGCAAGGGTGCCATTCCATATCCACTGAAGCATTACATCACCTCCTCGCTTGCTCTCCTTTCCTGGAAACTCTAGGTGTCAAAGGGCTCATTGCAGTCACCAACGACACCTGCGATATCCTTGGAGCACATTGCCCGAGGATAACAGACCTGAACCTGAATAGATGCGTAAATGTTGATGGAGGAGGAGTCCGGCGCTTGCTACGCGGTTCGGTCTCACGTCGCACCCACCTTCCGCTCAAGGTCCTCCGACTGTCGGGGATGAGATACGTGGACGACGCACTGATGATGGACTTAGCCAGAGCCGCGCCGAATCTTGAAGTCCTCGACCTCAGCTACGCCAGACAACTACACAACTCATCGTTGGACGTGTTCGTCGCATGCGATAACCTCAACGATGACGACACCACCCTCGGATTTCCAACTATCTCGCTCAGCGCTCGAGAGGCTGGCAGGGTTGTTTCGGACGGAGGACGGTATCGCCGCAGGGTCACTAAACTCCGACATCTCTCCCTTTCGAATTGTCTCCTTTTGACGGATATTGCTTGTTCAAACCTTGCGCATTGTGTCCCTCGGCTCGAATTCCTGGAGATGGCGGGGATCGGCGCGGAATTGCGAGATGAAGGGTTGGTGCGTCTCCTGGAGACGACGCCGCTTATCAAGAGATTGGATTTGGAGGATGCAGCGGAGATCACGGACGCCGTTTTGGTGGCGATCACGCCTTCTTCTCGTGTTGCGAACGTACCGTTGTCGAATGGACGTGGTCCTCCTCCCATCGTCGCGGAAGAGCTAGAGCCTGGACGTGCTTTGGAACATTTGGTGATTTCGTATGCTATCAACGTGACGAACGACGCGCTTTTGAACTTGATTCGCGGGTGCACGAAGTTGCAGACTTTGGAAGCGGATAATACGGGCATGGGGAGCAGCGTCATGAGGGAGTTTATTGCTCTCAGTAGGGAACGCAAGATCGCTAACGCGAGGGTGGTCGCTGTGGATTGTCGTGGTGTTACAGAGGCGTTGATCAAGGAGGTTTCGGGGATGACGCGTCCCCGGCTTGGTTGGCGATCGCATGAAGCTAGGAAGTTGAAGTACCTTGACGGGAGGGATGGGTGTGTTGAGGATTTGAAGATTGGGCAGGACGAGTGTGATGAGATGAGGGTGGTCGTGAAGACTTTTTATTCGTGGCAGACTGTGGATGCGGTCAAGGCTGGGAGGGAGAAGAGACGGAGAGCGAACACGCGGAGGGCTATGAGCGAGTCGATGGACAGCACGCTGGATTTGAACATGATCACGGAACCTGCTACGAGGTGGTGGACGCCAGGTGGACGCAGACCGCGTAGAAACTCGCCACCCGCCATCGCCAATGTAAACGATGACGGTTGTAGATTGATGTAACTAAATAAAGTCGCAAACTCTTTCTTTGCTGTTGTGTTATGTACTATCTCGTGTTTTCTCTCTTTCATGTGTAGTTTTTTTTTCATATTGTATTTGATAATTTCCATCTTTCTTTT
>CEMH01202573.1:0-29080 GCA_001179725.1 Macrocystidia cucumis | reverse complement strand
AAAAAAAAAAGAGGTAAACCACCTACCTCATCGAGGATAGCCAGATCTCGAGCAGCCAACCGTTCCACATCTTCCAGGGATGCTTCAATCCGAGCGGCTCCATTTTCCACCCTCACCTCTTCAGCCTTGGACAACAAACTAGGTGGAAGACCGATCGGCTTCTCCAGAGCTTCAAGGGACGCCGGCAGGTTGAGCGCTCGAAGGGTGCTAAGCAAAAGAAAAAGAAAAAAGATATTAAGCCACGAGGAAAAACAATTCGAACCCCATTCTACCACGAGGGAATCAGGGGGTCGATATTTACTTATCTGTCTCCTCTTGCATTTTGTTCGTAACATCAATAAAGTTATGCCAAATCAGTTTTTCCTTTTTATCATTATATATCGCTGGAGGGCGGGAAAAAAGAGAAGGAAAAAAAAAGAATCAGCATGATGATTTTAGGTTGATATCATTCTTGAGAGTAAGCACGCAACTGATTGCAACTCTAGCCGCCCATCCTAGAAGCTTTCCGAATAAGGCTTTGTCGACCAATTTCACCGGGTTGACAAGATCGCTCGGAGGTATTGATTTCACGAGTTCAGCATGGGTGATCGTTGGTAACGTCGATGCGGCCGGCACATCATGGTGATAAATGAGGTCGTTATCACGTTCCGCCCTGATAAAATCATTTTGTACCGTATCAAGCAAAGACTTCAAAGGACGTGTTTCAGCAATTCAGCGGTCAAAAACAAAAGGCAAGGACCCGTGCTCGCACCTGGACATCTTGAAGAACCGGAGTAGCTATTTTCCCTCGACGGGCGATATCATAGGCAACTTTTACTTCTGTTCGCGCGCATGCAAGCCTCGCCAGTTCAATCCCATAACTAAGCGCCATCAATCACGTCAGCAACACACAAGTAAAACAAGGTTAAGAACCCTGCCACGGACCGGCCGCCTTCAACCTCATCCAGGCTCTTCCTGTACTGTGCCACAGCTTCAAAATGGTGTTCCTTCGTCTCCATATGCGGTAACCAATCCTACAGGAATGTTGATGACTATGTGCGTTCCGAACATTTCCCAGAGCGAAGCTCATTCACCGATGGAAATATGTTTCGAACTGTTGAAGGAGATTGGCGCGCTGTCGTAACAGCAGACCGATACAACCAAGCTGCCTGTATAAAGAACGTTCAATTCATCCACACGTTCATAGCATTGACACAGGTTGTACGAACTCGAGCGGAGATCCGCGAGATGATGCTGTTCCGATACTGCTCTGCTACGCGAATAGTTTTTTTCCCCGTCGGAATTGGCCATTACCAAAGATCTGGTAGTTGGGGGACCCACCTAATTTAGCAATCTGCCACCCGCATTCCTGCGCTTGCGCTAACATGAGCCACTCGAGGACTTTCAAAAAGTTCTCTGATAAATCGTGTGGGGTATCGTCTATGTCATTCGGAAATACAAGCCCTGGAATAGCTGATGATATGAGGTAGGAAAACACTCCAGCAGCGTTCTGAAATCCGGTCAAGTTAAACTTAAACCTTGAACGAGGAAACAAAGGAGGCGGGAGAATGATTGGCCGTCCAACCCACCTGGTAGTACGCCATTGCGCTCTTCAGTCCGTCTTTGGTGGACCGATCCACTGCCGAAGCCAGTTGCGAATAAAGGGCACCGAGGTTGAACAGCACGGCGGCGCGTTCGAACGCGATGCTTGGAAGTTCTACAGGTAGAGCAGACGGTGAGAATACGGGAGCGTACGCGAACTCGACTTGAATCTATGGCAAGAAAGATCTCGGTGAACGACGATCACGCGAGTATCAACAAGGCTTACGTCGGAGGGCAGCTTGGTGATGACGGAGAGCAACTGAGCGTGATATCTTTGAAGGGGTTCACAATCAAGAAGTAGATGTGCAGTGGAGATACGGACATGAGGGAAAGCTTTATTTGGTCGACGTGGATTCTGCCACTCGTCGCGTCTCGGCGCAACCGCTGCCACAGAATGATATCATCCTTGAACTCGTCCGGATGTGCGCCACTGTGATTGTAGATGTAGTTTCTGACACCTTCTTGTAGGTTTTCGACTTTGTAGGTTGTTTTCAGTGGAATTGCGAGGAGGTTGGACATTTGCGACACAAAGGCCTCAGTGGGGTTGTCTGAGCAGGCCGCAGTGGTGGCGGGAATGGGGGACTCGCTTTGTCCATGTTTCGATCAGAGGCCTTGACTCATCGGCAATTTCCTTGCTCGCTGACTTCCAACAGTGACTGCCAGTGTGAAATGATTGATCCAAGGAGGAAACGGTCGTTCACTGTGATGAAAAGTACAAGCTTATCCGGATGAGAGGAGATCGTTACTTCCCCCGTGAAACTTATCGTTTAGATCGCCGATGAACCTACGTTTCCAAGGACTTTACAAAACGTAAACTTAGATGGCGATGTCGGTGGGTGTGAGTGATTCTTTCAGCGGGGTATAGGAGCCGCCTCGCACGCAGTTTGTTTTTGGGACTTAGCGACCAACGGCATCATCGCATGTCAACATTGCCGCGTGAGGGAGCTATGTCATGCCCGATGGGTCGCGAACTATCGAGTATGCATCCAGTAAATCTTGAATCTTGGTCAAGGTGTTAAAACACGCTTCCGAAAGTCAGCCGCGATCTAATTCAATAGGTGTGCGTAGGCCAGGGCAGTGAACCGATTTGGGTACTCTGTATGCGATCTCATAACATCTCTCTGTTGTTTGAAGTGACTCGATCTCCTATTTGGCATTTCTGACCCCGTTAGTCGTGGGTGAAGATGCCTATGATCGGACTGCACGCATCATCCGCGTGCAAGATTGCAGTAGGTATTAACGGTATCGCCTCGTGACAGCTGTCTGCATCATGAAGCCGATGCATACGTTATGTCCTTCCACAACTAGAGCCTAATTAAGAGAACTGTCCTCTGAAATGTATATAAACCACTACTGCAACGATACCGATATTCTTCAACCACCCCGCTATCCACATTGTTTTACACCTATCAACGAAATATGTCTTTCACCGTTACTGGCAATTTTAAGCCCTCGTACCGACTTATCAACGAGGGTGAGAGGCAAAGAGATCCTCGACGGACGGAATACGACTCGAGTTCTCGATATCAACCAACGTTTATCCCGCCACCTCAGGCACTGTACAACGAGCCTCCACCCCGCATGCGATATGATCAACAGATACCGCCGACAGCTCAGCAGTATGATCAACAGTTTCAACCACCCCCTCAACCACCTCTTGGTTACCAACAACCGTTCGCCAACAATGAAAACGGTGGCGGAGAAAGCGCCGACAATGGAAACCGGCCAGCACAGTTCGAGAACCGTGCGCCTGTTCCCCGAAGGGTAAGAGGCGCCCAACTCCACTACAACTGCACCATGTTGACGTAGATAAACTCTGTGCTAGGCCCTGCAACTCATCTTTGTAAGGCATTCTTTCCGGCCGCGTCGTCCTGACACCTACCTTTACTCCAGAACCAGGCGGTCCAAGTCCGTCTCCAATTGGACGCCGACAACTGGTTTGTCGGATGCATTGTCAGCGCTCTGACTTGGTACGAGAAGGTATGGACTGTATTATCCGTTGTGGTTTCGAATGACCTCATCTGATATCCACGGCCCATTTCAAGCTCGCTGTTTGGGGTTACGACGTTCAATACAAGCTGGGTAAGCTGATGAGAACCGACCAGTTCCCAGCGGACTCTCGATATATGCGGCCGTATCCATCTTGATGTCTGCCACGTACAGTATCATGACCGTCCCTAGTTGGGGAGGTTTGTAAAAATACCGTGTACAACATCATCTTTCACCTCAATCATTTACCTTTCAAAAAGTACGGATCGATGGGCCGTGTCTTTAGATAGCAGCACGAGTAATATGATAGCGAGGCTTCTAATGGTCAAGGACTTGGGAGGGCGCAAACGCCACTGGTGCAATAGATTACCTTTGTGGGGGTGTGCGTGAGAGAGCTGATTGCTGCGGCAACAATGTGATGGAGTTGTGGCGACGTTTGGGCGTCTATGTAAGTCGTCACCATGGAGTGAGTCGCGTCTGTGGTGATCGAGATACAAAATGATTTTGGCGAGAGAGGGAATCGAACGGTGTGGCTGTGTTTTTATTGTAACAAGGAAGAAGCCGAACGTGCATTCCATCCGCCTAACCTTGGCAACAAACATTCCGACAACGACAACGACCTCCTCCTCCTCCTCATCCTCGTCCTCATCACCCTAGTTATCATCTTGTAACTCGATACCCTTCATACAAAAAAACTCACACACACGCTCTCTCATCTACATATACAATTCTTCGTTCCATCTCTTCAGGCACTGGTGTCCTTTAAACTTCCATCCCAATCTCAACTCCTGTGACTTCTCAAAATCATGGCATATCCCGACCAGCCCACTTCTCCAGGCTCAATGTCTGGTCGCCGTACCACAAACAGGAATACGAACAGATACAGCGTCACCGCCTTGTTCAGCATGGCTGCAGAACAGGATGTTGAAGTTGAGGACGAACTTGCCCGTGGTAAGTTTTTCTCTCTTTTTTTTTTTTCTTGCTCTCGTCAACACCCATTCACCTCTCAATTAACGCGAACTAGCTCAGAAACGTCTGCGAGATTTGAAAGGAAAGATCTCTGCTCAATCCAAGAAGAATTTCGTCTTGGAACGCGATGTACGCTACCTGGATTCTCGAATCGCTCTCTTGATCCAGAACAGAATGGCCTTGGACGAAGTACGTGCATCACGATCACTCCTTTTCTCTTTTGCTCATCTGCCCTTTCTTTACTATTAGCAACGTGAAGTTGAACGAACACTTGAAGAAGTCGATCCCACGGAAGGCCACTACCCCGATGACCGCAAAATACAACAATACTCCAACCTCTTTTTCCTTCTCCAGTCTGAACCCCGACATATTGCCGCCCTGTGTCGTCTGGTCTCCCTCTCAGAAATTGACACACTCCTCCAAACGGTCATGTTCACACTCTACGGGAATCAGTACGAAAGCCGAGAGGAACATCTTTTACTCACGATGTTCCAATCCGTTCTCTCAGCTCAGTTCGAGACCGCAACAGAATTTGGATCTCTGCTGCGGGCTAACACCCCTGTGTCCCGCATGATGACCACGTACACGCGGAGAGGTCCCGGTCAATCTTACCTGAAGAGCGTTCTCGCGGAAAGGATCAACAGTTTGATCGAGCACAAAGACCTCAACTTGGAAATAAATCCTGTCAAGGTACGTATATGACTGCTATCCAGTTAACAGCCGGAAAGCTAATGAACTATTTGTCAGGTGTATGAACAGATGGTGAATCAAATCGAAGAAGAGACCGGATCACTTCCCCCTAATCTTCCACGAGGCGTGGCACCGGAAATTGCGGCTGAGAATCCGGATGTCCAAGCTATCATTGCACCGCGGTTGACGATGCTCATGGAAATCGCAAACAGCTTTCTCGTAACGATAATCGAGAGCATGGAGAGTGTTCCATATGGGATAAGATGGATCTGCAAACAGATCAGAAGTTTGACAAGGGTTTGTGATTTAGTTTTCAAATTAGGATGCGGTGACTCACTATTATTTTGTGCCATCAGCGGAAATACCCCGAGGCCACAGATTATGCCATATGTTCACTCATTGGCGGTTTTTTCTTCCTTCGCTTTATCAATCCCGCTATTGTGACACCGCAGGCATATATGCTCGTGGAGGGAGTGCCAGCCAAGCATCCTCGGCGAACATTGACCTTGGTACGTCGGGTTCCGCATGTTGAAGGTAATTGGTGTTTTAATGGTGTTTTAGATCGCCAAAATGCTGCAGAACTTGGCCAACAAGCCTTCTTATGCCAAGGAAGCATACATGATGACCCTTAACCCTTTTGTTGAGAACAACAAGGCTCGAATTAACCAATTCCTCAATAATTTATGCGAAGTTGGAGATTTTTACGACACGCTCGAGGTAAATTGAGCCTTTCCCTGGATGTTATACCGTATCTGACGAGGTTCCAGATGGATCAATATATGGCCCTGTCCAAGAAAGATCTGATGATTCATATCACGATGAACGAGCTGTATAACACGCATTCATTAATTCTACAGCATATCGAAACCCTGGTACGCTCCTCCCGTTTTCCATCCGCTCCGTTTTTGTCTCTTAATTGACACCCTCCAACACAACACAGTCACCGAACGACAAGCAACACCTTCGTATCTTAACGGACGAGCTTGGGCCGGCCCCTCCGCAAGTTCCTCGAAAGGAGAATCGCACCATCGAACTTAATCTATACAGCCGATGGGAGACACCTGTCCATGATATTCAAAGCGCTTTGATGGACTCTGTGTCATCGAGTGACATGTTGTACATGGAGACCAAGTCAATATTCGTGCAGCTCATCCGCTCTATCCCACACGCGGCGGAGAAGCGGCCATACAACTTGGCGGCCCTCGCTGAGCGGGCGGCGACGACGAAAGATGCTGTCCTGGTACGAAAGGGTATCAAGGTCAAGGAGATGTTGCGAGAACTTGAGGAGCAGAAAGTAGTGGAACAAGCTGATGGGTATAAGTTGATGCAAGAGGAGGTGGCGGCGGAATTGGTGCATCTTGGAAACTTGCGAGAGAAGGTTGTTTTGGAGACGAAATCACTGGACGCGGTTTACAAGACGATCTGTGATCATAACAACTATATGCGGTCACAGCTCGAGCAATACAAGGCTTACCTTCAAAATGTGCGACTCACTGCGACGAAGGACAAGGGCAGTACCACCGGTGTTGGAGTCGTCACTGTGGGTGGAAAGGAGAAGAAACCTACGAAAGCGGTTGTCCTTGGGCCTTATCGATTCACCCACGCACAGTTGGAGAAGGAGGGAATCATTGTTGAAAGCAATGTGCCAGATAATCGGTCAGCCCTTTTAAACCCCCCTCCCTTCCCCTCTGTTTGCAATTCGGTACGTTGTTGATCTGACAAGTATGTGCTTTCAGGCGTCCGAATATCTATTTCAACATCACGTCACCCACTCCTGGGACTTTTATCATTGCTCTCCACTACAAGGGGCGGGAGAAGGCGATTCTTGAGATGGATTTGAAAATTGACGATCTCTTGGAAAAGGTTGGTTGATATCTCCAACTTAATTCCCTTCTCTCTTTCTCTTTTGTTTTTGTTCTACGTGTTTCCCACACTGATGGATTTCTCACCCACAGCAAAAGGATAACAAACATTTGCTGGACTTGGAATACGTACAGTTGAACGTGCCTAAAGTACTTGGTTTGTTGAAGAAGGTTTTCGCAAAACGATGACCTTGTGTTGTTTTGGTGTATTCTACTCCCCCTTCTTTTTTTTTGTTCACTATGTCGTGGCGCTACCTCACTCTGTCTATTTTGTTGGGTTCTTTTTTTCTTTTCCTCTTTGTTCTGCCTCCTTTTTTTTTTTACTTCGGCAATCGGTGCTTCTGAGAATGCGCGTTAGTTTTGGAACTTTTATTTTTTTTGACCTTTTTTTCTCCATTATACCGGATGTATCATCTTCGTTCCTGTAGTCCATCATCCCCCCTCTCGAACGTGTCATGTCAGTTTTCTTTTTTTCGTTCTGTTTGATAAATATCATGTCTTTGTCGATTGTACAGAGGTGAGATGGCATTGCGATGACTGGTTCTGATGAGGACCAACACGTTGATCACGGCAACTTGTTACGACATTGAAGCATCAAGCGAGTACAGCACTCACGTCAGTTGATTTTAGGGTTGCCAGGGTCCGAAATGGGCACAAATGCCCGAATTTCGGAACTGAGGCTTTTTCACTTCCCTTCTCTCTCTAATTCCGCAACGTCTCTCGAAGGCTAGCCCTGTTTGTGGAGGAGTTTTCTCTTTTGAAATTCACCTCACCCGTCGTATGTGTTAGCACAGTTTCGACGACAAACATTCCCCACTTCCCTTCAGGAATCGTTTCTCGATGCAAATCGTTTGGAAGTTCGTGCAATGGGCGCTTTTCAACCTCTTCGTCAATTTCAATCAGCTGGCCGCCGCAGTAGCACAGACGGAAACGCCTTCTTTTTCATCACAAAATCCCCCCCACCCTCATCCTCATCATCATCGTTACTATGTTCGTGATGTGGCTCAAGGAGCTGCTGTCCCCCGAGCTGGAATTACTGGTGTGACGTTGTCTGCCGATCGACAGTCAGTTTCTTTCTTTCTTTCTTCTCTGTTGTCTTCTTACCCCATACCCCGGAACGTTCTACGCATCTACATTCTCCCGGGTTGGGTGCTTGCTTGTATACGTGCTCACGACTTTTAACGATGCCTTCCCTACCCCTACCCCCGCCCTCCTCATACAGGTCGTATTACGCGTTGATGCAGACGGGGAACATCTTCTTTCGGGTGGCGTTGGACACGGCTTCGTCCGACTTGTGGATTACCTCGTCAGAGTGCAAGACCAAGACGTGTCAAATGGTGCCGAGATACCCTTTGGAATACCAGAGCCCGACGTTCGTTTCGGTGAATAATAATTTGACGACGTTTAAAGCTGGGTATGCGGATGGTACAGGTTCGTTTGGTCCCTTCCTCCTCCCCCTCTCTCCTTGTTCTCCTCTCTCTCCCAATCATGGAGATATGAGCGCTCATAAGTCGGGGTGTAGAGGCATCGGGTTTCGTCGCCCGTGAGACTATCCAGCTCTCGAACGTCACTCTGGGAAATCAAGCTTTCGGTGCGTGAAATTATCAAGCCCCCCCCAAAAAAAACACACACATTCCGCAGCACCAAACCTTTTGGTGTGCGTTTCATCTTTATGTTATCTCCTTGCTGACTGCTCCTCTACCCTACTGCTGCGCGCGAATGATCAGGTCTGGTGACAAGCTCGAACGTTGTGTTGACGGATCAAACGAGCGGTGTTCTGGGGCTGGGTTTCCCTCGACTCTCCGAGATTTCAACGTCCGTTCCGAACTGTACGTCTTGTCACAATTGATGCAAAGGAGTTTCATCTCCTCAACCTTAGGAATCGGCATCACCCACCCGTCGTTTTGAAAAAAAAAAAAAAAAAACTACAGCACAGCCGTTTTTCGTCACTCTCGCACAGAATGGCTTGCTTCAATACCCGCTTTTCGGAGTGAGTTTGACGAGGAATTCGAGTGGGACGTTGACTCTTGGTTGGTTTCCTTTCACACTTGGCGCCCTTTTTACTGTGTGCGAGTCGCTGACGAGCGTTTGTATGGATGACAGGCGCGATTGATGGGTCCGTCGTGACCAACAAAACGCTCATCAAATGGAACAAAGTCATCGAGTTCCCACCTTTTGGTTCAGATACAGGCGCTCCGAGCTATCTGCAGTGGGCTATCCCACTCGTGAGCATCGCGGTAAGTCCTTATTTTTTTTCTTTCTTTCCTTCGTTCTTTGTCGCGCAGTCAGTCGGAATTCGCGAAGTTGCGATGCGAGCTCAATCTTTTTGTTGTTGGTAGATTGACAACGAGATAATAACCCCGATACCGACTTTTACTCATCAAGCTACACAATCTTCTATAGCCCTCATTGATATGTGAGTGACTGGTTTCCTGCTTTTGTGCTTTGCCGTTTGGTGGGGAAAGCGTTTGATGACCGTCTTCTGTTTGTTCATGCAGTGGTGCTTCCGGAATCTATGGGCCTTATCAGGACGTGAGTGATTGCTTTCGGAAAACCTTGTACGCTGCCTCGACTGAGGTTCCTGGCTTTCTCAGGTTGTCAGGCTGTACTCTTTAATCGATGGTGCTCGTCTCATCGACCCTGGTAAGCGCCCTTCCTCGCGTTTCACCTCATGAGAAGCACCTTTCAACCTTAGGCGCACACAGGAGGTCAATGGGCTGTACCTTGTAACACGGTCGCTCAGATGACCTTTCGTTTTGGGTGCGTTCGCCTCGTTGTCTCCATTCGCTCACTCGTTTGTTGATAACCATCGTGATCTTTAGTCAAACTAACTTTATTCTTCAACCTACTGACTATATTATCGGAGTCGCCTCTGGGAATCCCAGCCTTTGTTTGTCATGGCCTCGTTCTATGCCACCCGGGTCCGACGGTATTGATTGGCAGCTTGGTGCGTCACCCGCAGGGATCGGGGCTTGTAACAACAACTGAATAAGACCTTTCTTGTTGATGCAGGTGATGCGTTCCTTCGCACAGTTTATACCATTTACGAGTAAGTCTTTCAACCTCCTCCATCCGTTTGCAAAAAAAACCTGACACGCAAAACCCAACCAGCTATGGAATCAATTCAAAAGAACCCCCTTACGTCGGGTTTTACTCGCTCAACAGAACGAACACAAATGATACCCCTTCCTTACTTTCATTCCTCTCTAGCAACTCCGCTACCATCTCCACCACACTCCCCAATTCCCTACTCAATCCACCTTCATTCACCACCCCTCCGTACATCTTCAACCCCACCATCTCTGCGCCCGTAGGAGGGATCGTATCTTCAGACCTCGCGACGAGCACGTACAGCGCGATTCTAGGAACAAACGGAGGCGGTGCCGGCGGTGGTGGTGGCGCTTCTAATAACCCCAACGTCAACATGGCCGCGCTGCCTATGATATTTCCTACACCGAGCGTGTCGGTGATCACGACGACGGGGTCGGATGGGGTGCCGGAGACGTCGACGGTGACTCAGCCGGTGGCTTTGGTGACGCTGGGCGTACCGCCTGGATGGACGCCTCCTCCGAGCGCGGCGTCGTTGGGTCCTTTGCGCGTGCCGGCGGTGTTGGGCGTGGGCGCGGTGGGTGGAGTGGTGTTGGTTGCGTTGCAAGTCGTCGTGGGTGGGTAGAGAGGAGACGGGGAGAGTGTTTTGGTATATATTGATAGTTAATAATGTGCATTTTGGTGTATGCTTTTAGTTGGTTTTCGATTGGTCAGGTACAGATACTTTGTATGTACGTTAGGAAAGGACTTTTTGGGGGTGTAAGGGGGACCCCAACTTCGTTTTGTTGGATGTCAAAGAGTGGGTGACCCAGTTGTGTGAAAAGACTTCATTAAGATGGTTTTTGGTTTTTTTCTTCTCTTGTCATTGACTAGCAAGGTTACCTACGCATGACAGTCGAGCGAAAGCGCGGCTGTGAGCGTTGACTGTTAACCTATTGAGCAGCATTAGACGCGATTCCGAACGGAGTCTTCTGACAATGCCGCGTTTTGTTTTGTAGCGGGATGGTGACCCACAGGTGGAAAGCCTGCCACCTCTCACAGTGCCGTTGGGGCTCAGATCCATGCACAAGAAAAAAAATAAACTCCCGTTCCCCCCCCTCTCCCCCCATCATCCTCTCTCTTTCCGTTAACTCGTCATCTCGTTACTCTGCAATTTCCTCTCCCACTCCCAGCATCACGACGTCTTGAGACCTGTCGATTGTTTCCACTCTTTCCACCAAGCCGGTTCCGTCTCGTCCCGTTTCGCCTCGAGATCCGCCAGATCCTTACGCAGCGCCTCAACCGCATGATCCACCATCTCCTGTTTGGTCAAATTGGGTGGTTTTACTTCGACAACGACTTTTTCGAGCGCATTCGTAGAGGTCATTGCCTGACCGGAATAACAAACGTGATACAAGTACAATCAGCCTTTTGTCAAACCAATCACAACGACCAAAGGAGGAGCAGAAAGCAGAAGAAAAGGGAAAAAGAAGAAAACGACATTACCCCAATAAGAGTTTTATCAGCTTGAATCTGACTCCTCACCAACATCCATTCCCGATTTGCGTCCCTCTCCTCTTTCGAATACGGTCGCACCCGTGGGTCCTTACCCAAGTTTTCCACCGTAACCACACCCTTTGATTTATTCGCCAAAGCAGGTGCGGCTTCTTTCATATCCAATCGATCGTTCAACCATGCGGAGAGGGTTAGCGCTAATCGTTCGTCGGGACCAAAGACCTGCGCGGAGAGGCCGTGGATGAAGGTGTTGGACAAACCGTACATGAAGACGACGGGGAATTCGGAGAATTCTTTGAACAAGTTGATGACGGAATTTGGAGCGCGACTGTCGCGGAGGGCTTGGAGGAGGGTGTGGCCGACGCCTTCGGCCATGATATTGCCCTTTTGTTGGTGATAGATTTGGTGTTCCATATAGATATGAGCGGGGATGTAAATTGTGAGTGGTGGTGGTACGTACATTCGTTGTGCAGGCTTCGATGAAAAAAGTGAGCATGAATGGCTCCACTTTGGGCATGTTAATTTCGTATTGTGCCAGGTAGAGAGGGATCAAGACTGGGTAGGCTGCGCACTAGCATGGCCAACGACGTGAGAAAGAGATAAAAGGACAAGGGGGTTAAGAAAGCGCTCACGAAATTGGTGGTGAACGTTGACGGGTGAAAGCGGAACTCATCATCAATGGTCGCTTCGCGATGTCCACTAGATTTGATAATTTCGGCTGCGGAAAGTGGAGAGATGTTGAATGGCAAGCAGGCTATTTGGTCTCCGTCATGCGAATGCATCGATTCGGTGAATGGTACTGCATCACTATCCGCTGCTGAAGGTCGGAGTGGTGCGGCTGACAGCACTTTATAATCTGAGCCTGATTGTCGAGTAGAGTCAAACAGGCTGGAATCGGATTGGGAGAATGGAGTGTACCTGGGAGGTAACTGTCGCGAAACGAAATGAGAAGATGGATTTTGATATGAAGAAGCGATTCACCTACGTATCCGCTAACCGTATGGTGCTCGACACCTGCCACACTCATGAGAAAGTTGCGTAGAATGGTGGGCAGTAGAGCAAGCTACCCTTCGAGAGTCATCGTTCTGGTGAATAGTTAGGTCCAATTGCACTTCCCCGTCAACCAGCCATGCAGGAAAATATACAGGCATGATGTTTGCTGGTTGTATTGGCTGAAAGCCAAACCCTGGAAGAAAGCGGGCACCAAGAGAGCCGATGAGGTTTTTAAACATTGCAGCCGTTGAAGCGAAAGGAGCTATCTGAGCGATAGCTTCTGCCTTTGAAATTTGGAAAGGGAAAGCTGAGATGATTCCTTGAGTGGTGGTTAATTATGATTTATATGTGTGTACGGACCTCTGAGCTGTGAGAAAGGATATAGAGCAGCATCTGTTGATTGAAAGCGACATGGTTGCAGTCGACGATCTAGAATGAAAGCGTTGCGTGTTATAACGCGACGTGCCACTAACATCGGAATGAACTGCTGCACGAAACACTTCAAACTGGAAATGGAATGGCGTATAATCATGTGACTTGAGCACGCGTGACTTTGTGATCGAAGGACACGTAGCGATCTCGAATTAAATTGGTGCACAATTTCATGAACTCAGCATAGACCGTATACCTCCTCACTCTCCTCGCTCTCCTCCTCCTCATGTTGACTCCATATATCATAAGCTTTCTTTTACTCTTAACCTTCGTTTCCGCAGCTGACTTGTACAAAATTTTGGACTGTTCGTCGCGTACTCTTCGTCACGGCCTTTGACCATATGTTGACAGCATTTCTCACTAGTGCACCCGTCAGCAAGCGAAAAAGACATTAGATATGCTTACAAGAAGCTAAGCAAGAAATTCCACCCGGATAAGAACAAGGCCCCAGATGCCGAGGATAGATTCGTCGAAATAGCTCATGGTATGTCACTATCAATTGGTAACAACTTCTGGTTGCTGATAAGGTATTCCGCTTTCAGCGTACGAGGTCCTATCTGACCCAACTGTATGTGTGATCATCCCACCAACATACGTCTGTAAATAACGCCACTTCCCAGAAACGCCAGATATACGACCGACACGGAGAGGTATCGTAGCGTCTTCCGTTTACGGGATTTGTATTAACCTCGTTTTTAGGAAGGGTTGAAGGCTCATGAAGGTGGACAACATCAAGGCAACCCCTTCGACATGTTTTCCAGCTTCTTTGGAGGTCGTGAGTCCAGCCGTTTTCTGTATTTCCCAACCCACGTTAACCTTACGCCAAACCAGACCCTGCGCAGCAGCAGGCGCGGCGTGGCCCGAGTTCCCTCACTGAATTTGAGGTCCGGTTAGCAGATATGTGAGTTCCATTGCCTGTATTCTCCTAATGTTTCCTGACGTCAGCGACAGATATACAGGAGCGAGCATCGATGTGAGCAGCTATCCGTTTCCCCGCAAGTTTGATACTCAGCCACTCTTGAAATCAGTTTATGATCAAAAAGCGTATACTTTGCGACCATTGTAGAGGTTCGGGTGCTGCCTCAGATCGAGATATCCATACCTGTTCCTCTTGTGGGGGTGCAGGAGTTAAAATCGTCAAGCAACAGGTGCGCCCAATCCCGATTTTAGCTTCCACCGTGTTCAAACATTTTGAGCAGATCTTCCCTGGAATGTTTGCCCAAAGTCAAGTATCGTGTAATGATTGTGGTGGTCGTGGGAAGGTCATTGCCAAGAAGTGTCCCCACTGTGGAGGACAGAAAGTTCTTGACCATACGGCTTCGTATGTCCTTGAAGTGACGCCAGGAATGCCCGAGGGACACGAAGTTGTGTTTGAGGGTGAAGCAGATGAGAGCCCTGATTGGGAGGCTGGGGATGTTGTTCTCCGGGTTAGAAGTAGAAAGGAGGCTGGTGGTTGGCGGAGAAAAGAGAGCAGTCTGTACTGGAAGGAGACCATAGGCATCGACGAGGTGAGCCTAAGTCATCCCGCCAAGGTCGGATAGTGGTCAACTTGCGATTCTTTAGGCGCTGCTTGGCTTTGATCGCAACTTGACGCACCTTGACGGACATGTCGTTCGGCTGCAACGGTCAGGGGTGACACAACCAGGTGCGCCAGACTGTCGCTGAGCGAGAGTAGTTGTTAACTAAAGCGACTTGATGCACAGGTTTCGTGGAGACGATCAAGGGAGAGGGTATGCCCATTTATGAGCGTCCGGCGCATGGGGATTTATTCGTCGAGTATAACGTGGTGTTACCCGTAGAACTCTCACCGCAGACACGTCGAAGTAAGCCATCGGCATCCATTATTCTGGTTCGTACTGCGTTACTGACTCGTCCTGTTGCAGAGCTGAAAGAGGCATTCCAATCTTCGGGATCGGGTCGCGATGAACTATAAACTGGGCATATTTCAGATAATTATTAATTTTTGCTTCAATACCATGTTTATTCATCGTTTGGGAAGCAAAAGATGCAAGCAACGCTCGATGCCTCATTCAATTATTCTCACGTCGATCCATGCAAACACTGACATGATGCGCTCGTAAGGACTTGGAAATTGCAAAATTCCAGCTCAGCCGCCAGCCAAGGTATGGATGCGCCAATGTGGTCATTGTTGCTATGCTCGGTACAAGGACATCACGAAGAAAAGAACGCAAGTGCGACACTCTCCTTGTGGTTTCCTGTCACTTTTCTGTCCAACTTACTGACATTTGTGATCTCTTGGCGCAGTTTTGACCATAAATGACGTTTAAATCCCCACTACCACCATTCACGGACAATCTGTCGTGGGAGTTGATGGTTTCACGCTGGTGAGGTTCTGACGCTTCATGAAGACGTAGCCTTCCGTTGCGCTCTGAAGGTCGATCAACCGACACGCCAATCATCCGGATCTCAGTCGTGATAGACTAATCTTCTAGCGCCCACCTGCGTAAGGGCATTGATTTATGTCACTGCGTCAACTCGACTCATTGACCTCTCGACATGGGTCAGCGGTGGCACGTCAATGGCGCATCGTCGTCGTTCATCAAGGGGGCACGACTGGTCGAAACATGATTCCCCGGAGTTTCGTTGTTTCGTTCTCGAGCTCCTGGACGGTCGTCAAGGACGCCCATAACCACATAGTAGTGATCTGCCAAATTCACCCATCCACTGGGACGTGTCGGAATGTGAAAATTCAAGACATGTGTCTCCGGAAAAGAGAAGTATTGCCACTGCCAAGCCATCTCTACTTATCGGAGGTGTGCACGATGGGTTCCGGCGAGGGGTTGTTTACGTGAACGCGGTGCTTCCTTTCTGGTTAGAGGGGGGTTGGACGTGTGTCTGGGTCACCCTCCGCTTCCTATAAAGACAGCATGACTGAGAGGTAGGAGGGTTCCCATCAGCTCACTTACATTCGCTTCTTTTTCCTCCCTCTCTTTCCTCTCTCCTCTCTTATTTTAGGCCAGGTTGCCACCCCTCTCATCTTTCGTTCACTTCAATCTTCGTTCATACCTGGTCCGCTTTGCATTCCAAGAAACAGTGAGTGGTAGCTGTTAGGCTGCGATTCAAAACACCACGCTGATCTCTATTCACCCCTTCCCCTCTTTCTTAAGATCTTTGAAAACCTTTTTGAATATCATTCCAACACTCATCATCATGTTCTCCAAAGTCGCCATTAGCTTCTTCACCGTTTCCGCTCTGGTAGCCGGAGTTTTCGCATCTCCCATTGCGGAGAAGCCCATCGAACGAGGTCAGTTCCCGCCTCCAACTTCTCCGCCACCACCCACCCCCAAAACGATAGTTCTGACCGATTGCCGTTGGTTTTTTTGTGTGGTCGAACAGATATCGGTTTCCATAGTGGACGATCCTTTAACAACTGGGGAGGTTTCCAATCCATGAGCAACTTTGACAACTTTTACGGAAGCGACAACTTCGATGGGTCCCTTTCATCCCAGGTCGTCGTCAAGTCAGAAACCGAATTGGTCTGCCGCACCGAGCGCATTGAGATCATCCAACAACGTCTCGTAGTCTTGCGAGAGATGGCCAAGAGGTAAGGATTCCCACCTGAGGGTTCTATCCCAGCAGCCGCTGATGTGCAATTTTCTTATATAGGATCATCACCGAGCAGATCTGCGACGTCGAGACCCAGACGTTCGTTTTCGAACAATGGTTCTCTGGCTTGCACGGTTTCAGCCGCGACTTGCGCCACTTCTCCGGACACCAGGTCGGGTTTGACCAACGTATCGCCAGCCACTTTGGTGACATCATCGACGAGAACGGGTCTTGCACGACCAACGACTTTGGGTTCAGCGGCCATGACGTTGGACAGAATGTCGTTGTTGTTGGAGGAAGCAACTGGGATAACAGCCGCTCGTTCTCGTCTGTTGATAGTGCTTTCCGCTCTGCGAGGGATGCTTCGAGCTTTTACAACTGAGTAACGGTTTAGCGGTCATAAGTGAACGCTTTATGGTTTATTTTCCATGATGATACGGGACGTTAAATTAGTATTCACATAGACTCTTCTCGGTTTTTTTTTGGTAATTCAGGCGACCAATGCTTTGAACGGGGAAATTTTACTCGCTCCTGGTGAAGCGTTTTGCTGATCTCGCGGCTATCTCCTTCCCTAAATGGTTTGAAAACTCTGGTACAGATCAGACTTGATAAACTACGCATCTTTTGATCCTAGTCATCAAGGCTTTTCATCAGTCTTGGAATGTTGCAATAACTGATAGCTGGTATCACACGGTTCCTGGACGTCTGATATTCGAACCTTTTTGAACGCTTTACGCGGGGTTTGTTTACGTTGACAATGACCATCATCATGGGGTCCATCCAATGGCCAACTTTTTGTGGTCACCCGGTGGTCGAACACCTTGGTTACCCGTCTGTGTTGATTTTTTTTCCTGTTGCTTGGTAGACTAGGCGACGAACATTTCCCATCAGACCTATGTCACTGTCTTGGCCAGAAAACTGGCCCCTCGTCGAAGATGTGGACGGATCATCTTGCAATGAAAATATCGGGAGGAAGACACTGATCTCGGGTTCTTCGGGGAGGTTCGGTCAGTGTTGATTGATGCTCAGAGGGATTTGGTATCAATAACGGCAGATCCCCTTCAAACTTCAGAACACCAACAAACAAGCGAACAGGAGGATCGACGGGAAGTTTACGAGAAAAACGGTCGTGGGAGGTGTGAGGGAAGGAGAATATTCCACAGGGAAGACCAATTGTGTTGATTTGAAAGAAAAACCCGGCGAACGCAGGACTCCTTAAAGCGCGAGCGACCGAGAGGTACGATATGTGTTGTTCAGGGTTCGCTGTGACTTCAGAAACGAAGACCAAAAGAGGAACTTTATGGTTCTTCTCGACAACCATGCAATATTCAGTTGGAGAGGGGAACAAGGTCCACCATCACTCAAATATCCGAGCACGCCGAGATTGAATTCACGAAGACCCGTTTCGACTCGCGTTCTCTATCGATGGCTAGAACAGAACCAATCGAACTTGCCGCCAATACGCGCTGTCGGAACGAACGCCGTGTCTGGGTTGGGGATAGTTCCAGACGCGCTAGTGGTACGCTCAAGCGAGACGGCGTTCTCAATCAACTCTATCCAACGAGCCGCAACCCATGGAAGTGGTAACTTCAACAATACGAGCCGGACGATCGTAAGCAATCACTTGCGATGGCGCGATTCCAACAATATTACCCCTGCAGTAGACGAAAATTGACGAAATTTCGGTTGCCATCCAGCCACTATTCCCATTCCTTCGGAATCCAAGGACGGTCCTGAAGAGTCGGTAGGGGGAACGAGGATAGCATCCTCGTGGTACAGTACACCCCACATCAGTGAGGCCTAGGCGGTGGTCTTTTTTCCCCTATGTCTCCATGGAAATTTCTCATTCTGAAGAGAGCTTTCGAGCGCAGATACAACCCCCTCCGATAATGTATAAAATCTCCCTTCGAATTGATCGAGTAACCCAACCCTCCTCCATTTCGACTTTCCTTCCCACTCTTCGCTCTTCCAAGGCCAGGTTGCCATCCACTATTTTTTTTTCTTTCCTCCATCTGCAATTTCGCCTTCTCGACATCCTTTCGTCACCTTGAACCAATAGCTTTGACAGGTTTGAAATTTTCGCCCGTTTCACCCATTTACACGGGAACCTGAAGTACATTTCGGCGACAAGCAGGTCTTCGAAATCCTTTTGTGCACCGATTACATTCGATATGTTTTCGAAACTCGCAACTTTGTTTGCTTTTGGTCTCTCCATCTCCCAAGGAGTCTTTGCCTCGCCAGTTACGGGCCGCGCCCCAAGTACGTCACACACCGATTTTTTTTAGAACGCTCACATTAACTATACCATCCATTTCCGCTTTTGTTCCCCATTTAGCATCACCCAACCTCGCAATCCGGGGATCACAAATATTTGACAACTGGGGTGGACATGAGTCTTTAAGGGACTTTGATAGTTTCTTCGGCCGCGACAACTTCAGTGGACGCAAGAACTCACAAATCATCCTTTTCCAAAACGAACTCGTATGTCGGAGACAAAGCGCTCGCATCATTCAACAGCAACTCGCCGTCGTTCAAGAACTTGCAAAGAGGTACAGTTGAAATTGAAATCCCCTCAAAACCCTAGTGATCCTGTTCAACTCTCTGATTGGAAACTCAACTCGCTTCTTCTCTCTAGGATCATCTCCGAACAAGTCTGTGAAGTCGAAAGCCAAGTGATCTTCCTTGAGCAGTTCCACTCTGGCATCGGGGGCTTCAGAGACGACTTGCGCAGACACAACGGACGTAGGCCCGCGTTCGACACCATCATCGCCAACCACGCCCAGCGCATGTTCAACCCCGATGGCTCTTTCAATACCCAAGATTTCGGCTTTGGCGGCCAGGATGTTGGTCGCAACTCGATCATCTTCGGCGGAACCAACTGGAACGATGGGACCTCGCCAGAGTCTGTCAGACTTGCAGCTTTGCTTGCACAAAACAATGTCGAGATAATCCCTCTATAATCATTTCGAGGGGGGACGGGTTCAGTGGTTGAAATCACAATTAGTGAGTTTTGCCTTTCTGTACCGCTAGCGCTGTAATTCTGATGCCTAATTATCACCTTCCTGCTAGTGGTGCATCTTCAGGTTAGAACATTAGCAGCATTGGACCGTAGTTAGGTTTTCGTTTTACGCTCGACTTTCTTGAGAGAATGCGGGTAGAAAGAATTGAAGGTAGTGTTTTGGTGAAGAACGCGGATCCATGTGAGCTGGAGTTCCTCGAAATGGTATCTACGAAAATTTTTCCCCTACACAACCAACTCTAAGAGGTTATAAAAGCCGAAGGGAACCAGGGGGTGCTCGGTAGCAGGTGTTCTGGTGTTCTGCTAGGGTGAACGGTCCGTCGCGGTCACCATTTCCAAGGCGACTTCAAGCGAACATGACCGAAGACAGCAACCGTGCCTTTGAGGGGCTAATAACTCGAGCGCTCAATGAATATATTACAGATGCGGCGGTGGCAAAACACGATGTACAATATGCGGTGTGGTGATAAATCCCGTGGATATTTATGCCTGAGAGGAACAGCAAGGTTAATTGCATTATTTGGCGAACCAGAAAGGTAGTGATGCATTACCAGATAATTGTAAGATTTACGATCATCACATCGCTCCAGGTACTCGCGCTGTCGTGGAGGGAGTTCAACATTCAGTGCCAAACCAAAATGCGGAAAAAATGCTGAAAAACAAATCTCACCTCGATCAACCCTTCTATCCTCTTTTTTATCACCAGAGGCTCAGGTTGGAAGCGGCTAGAAAGCTGTTTAGTAACCTCATTCGTGAGGTCATTGTGGGTCATATGCTTGCGATCCTTCATGATTCGGATGATGCAAGCCTACCGCACCAAGTTAGAAAGGCACGCAAATGACGAGAAGCAAAAGGAAGATGTTACCTCGGTCTGATGTCGACGCTCTTCGTCGATCCTATCTTTGGTCTCCTTTCTCTCCTCGCCCGTTTCGACTTTTGAAGAGACTGTGCTAATCTTGATCTTTTGCATTGGCGCAGAAAAATCAATATTGAATGAGAAAGAGTCGTCTGGGTGAACTTCACGACCGGGAGGGTGTTTCTTGAGAACCTTGAATTTTGCACATGCCAAGGATTGAAGATGTCGTTGTAGCTCTCCGTCAACAATTCCAGTAGCATTTTTTATTTCCTAACATTGTATGACTAGATTAGTCCCCCAGAAGGATCCACTGCGCTGGGTTGGTGAACATACCTCATATGTCAGAAATTCGTCATCCTTCAAGTCTTCAAAGAGTAAAAGGATCACGAGAGCAAAAGTGGCAACATTCAGATCATGTTTTCTGCTCTTAAAAGCTACCCGCACGTCCGCATTTCCTAAAGATGGCTGCCAAGTCAATCGGCGGCCAGAATGTCGGGAAAGGTAGAATTGCTCGAAGGATTTGCAGGCTTTCAGCATTTCTGACGGCATATTGCATGGGGAACTCGAATGGGACATTGGCCAGAACGTCGACGTCATAACCGTGACTGAAAGATCGATAGACGGTGGCTGGTCTGAAATCAGCGTGATGAAGCAACCTTCTGGACAAGAGGCGTACCGTGGAGTTAGCTAAATGCTCTCTATACGCCTGCATCGTATCCGCAGAGAGTTTCATGTCGTGGAACATCCCTTCAAGCTTTTGGGTAAATTGATAACCGCACTCCACTTTGAGTTTGGCGAGCATGCCACGCTCCGCATCGTCTGACACCGAGCGTCCGTGAAGGAGGCGTTTGGCCAAATGACCCTTGTAGTACCTCTCAAAGACGTCCTTCTCGGCAATGAAACGGAAGACGGTCGTTGTTTTGTCAAGGACTGTTTCGACCTCATTGTCAGTTTTCTAGCGCGCTGGTGAGTTCTTTGTACACGATTATCACAACGCAACTTGGAACTCACTCCTTTAAGACCCCGTCGCAAATTGTCATCAATGAACAACGAGATGAACTCGGATGACTTCTCATGCATGTTGACGAATGTCCCAAATGCCTTGATCACACATCAGGAGTGAGAAATGTCCACAGGAAAACAAGCACAGAAGTACCTCGTCAATGCCACTTTCCATCTCGCGACAACATTGGAAAGCTTTCCGCCATACCGCATCAAACTTGTCTTTGAGGTCCAGAACGTCTTGGACCCATTGTAACGCCAAAGCCAGAAACTGTGCAGCGGGTAGAGGTTTTGCTTTCTGGTTACTCCCAGAGCCACCCTCCTTTTGGTCCATTCCTGGTTCCTCCGTATCAATCCCAAGGGAGGTACGATTAATCGCCTTCCCACGGTTTGTGATCGAATCTCTGAGATGTCGTCTGAGCGTCGGTAGGCCAGTCGGAATCGCAGTGGCGAGTCGATATAAGCGGGACAGGTCTTCCAGCCGATCAGAATCTATCATTACGTCCAGGCCAGAGTTGGGAAGAGCGATTACGGTGTTCAAATGCGCAGTAAGGAGGTGGTCGAGGAGTATTTGGCGGATGGGAGCAGCGGTCTGCCTAGACAGATAATGGTGCGTGCGCGAATCTTCGGATTCAAGCCGATCCTCCACCTATGCAAAGCTTGAAAATCATCATCCAATGGGGCAAGAAGAAGACTCACACGCTTGAGGTACGTTGGCGCATCACACGTCTCCAGCAGATGTACACCTTCGGCTTCATAAAAAGCTGTGGTTTCTCGAAGCACCGGCGGCTCAAGATCGCGTTTGTACACACTCACACCCGCTTTGTTAGTCTCCAAACCGACAAAAACTTGCACACATCCCTTGACCGCGGAACGGTTAATCACGAATCCATTTCTTTCAAAACGTATCTGGTTGAGGATCGCAGTGATGAGATGTTCTTGAATGGGAGAGCGAATGATACGGGTGAGATATAGGTCGAGTCCCGCATCCCAAAACTCGGGCACGTCGGCGGTTTTTGTGTAGACGCGATCCTTTCAAGATGTTAGCAAACGAACTATGAACGGCTGCAACTTTGACACACCGCATATTTGAGAATCTGAGTCAATTTTGACATATAACTGACGTGTACATCCCACGTATGCCTTAGTGCCTTGAGAAGCGTTTCGTTCTCTTGGCTTTGTTGTGTAGGATCGCTGTCGTCGGTTGTTGGGAAGGCTGGAATGATTAGATCCTTTGCAAGCTGATCCAACTTCTCAGTGACTAGTTTCTTGACGCCATCATAAAGTCTCTTTCCCTCCTTTTGCACGACCATGTTGTACGCAAACCGGTAGTTCTCTTCGAATGAAAGGTTGGAGGCATTTTCGTTTTGGATCTCGCGAATATTGCGCGAGAGTGCTTCCCACGTGTTGTTTGCAGAGAACTCTGGTCCGTACTGCAACATGACGCGTCGTCAGTCAAACAAGCCAAGAAACAACGCAACAATTTCGGCGCAACATGTCAAGGACAATCTCACCTTCTGTGGTCCTCTCTACAATCCGCGATGGAGGTTAGATTGCAATGAAACTGAAAACGTTCAAGTTGGAAGCACACACAATCTTTGGCTTCGTTTTACGTGGCACTATACCAAAGAATGATTTAGTTTTCGAGGTTTGTATGAAAGAATTGACGTACGACTTGCCATTATCAATTCGAGGCGGGTCGGTCTGAGGTTCCTGACTCCCAATTATCCCAGCCCCCGTGCTTTGTCATCATTTGCTCCTGTTTGGATTACCGCCCTTCAGCCCTTCAGCCTTCACGCTGAAATATACAGTAAAAAAAGCAATTTTATTTTTCTCATGGGTAACGAATGAATGAATGATGTGCTACTATGCTATGATGCTCGAGAAGAACGAACAAACTCTGTAAAATACTTGCGGAACGCTTTCCCATCTAAATCTCGAAGTTTCGTCGTAAAGTCCAGTGCAGTTTCTGGTGGCCAATTTTGCGAGGGCAAGAAAATGTTGAGGAAAAAATTGTATGCTTCAGGACCGCGCGCTTTGCAAATGGCCTGAAGAAGATTCGCAATTTCGTGAAGAACCTCGAATTTCACATGAGCCTCCAGCCCCACAAAGATAGCACAGGGTGCACTCACAACCATCATTTGACCGTCTTTGATGTTGAACCCTGCTGACGCTGGAACGCGGAAAGCTACCGGAACGAGGTTCTCGAACATAAATCTCTCAAAGCCAGGGAGACCAACGTTCGATTTTGCCCCGCCATCGCTTTTATCTGTCGCTGGAGGTTGGCCCCATGTTGCCACGCAGCGAATCAAGAACAGCAACGCCGCTTTCTGGCTGACAGGATCTGAGACGTCCGCAACGAGACTTTCCATGGTCGTCATCAGCGTCTCAAACCCGTTCATGTTCCCTAAGAACCATTCCATCAGCCTATGATCACAATTCCACCAAGGGACTCACGCGAGGAGATAAATACGCCCTGCTGTCCGGCAGAAATGATGCTGTTGAGCAGTGCCAGCCAACCTTTTTTGGTATCCATCTGAGCTCTCTGCTCATCGGTCCCCGAAACGGGCTCCGAGAATATCGCAGCAAGATGAACACTCAAAGGCCCGATCAGTTGGTCGAGAACATCGAACATATCGCTCTATAAACGGATAGATACAATCAGCCTTCAGTCATTTGTTGTCAGCACAAAAATCATACACCAAGTTTGAACACCAGTAATGCGATAAAGTTCATGAAATCAACCAACTCCGAAGGTTCGAATTGCGCGAGCAGATTGCTCATCAACGGTGGGATGAAATGCGTGACGTGAGGTCCGGCGGTGGCGATAATCCGAGCAAAAGCAAATCTTGTCTGTCCTCACATCATCAGCATCGCACTAAACCTAAGCAAGGTATCGGACGCACCGCTTCCCGAATGACCTTGAACACATTCATGGCCTCGAGACAGCGCAGAATAGCTTGTGCCATCTGAGCGAACACTTCCACTGGGGGGTGAATATATCCTTCTGGAACAGGAGACGGGTGATCAGGAAAGCCCTTGGCAACATTTCCAAGCGCCATAATGATATGATGAACTTTGACAATGGGTATTAAATCGCTGTCGCCTTTTGTCGATGCTTGTAAGTTGACGGCCAGTTCGTCCATTAGTGGTTGTATAAGTGAAAGCAGAAGCGGAGCTTGTTGTGCAGGGATCTTGAATAGCAGAGAGCAAAGAATACCAGTAGTTTCAAAGAGATAAAGCTGTGAATCGAAAACAGTACTTTTGACGGCTTCAGCAAGGATGTCGGGTTCGCCTTCCTCGAATTCCGGAAGTTCAATCTGGATAGAAAGGAGGTCCCGAATGCCGCCTATGATGGTCGGGGCGATGTCGGGAGAGATGTCATTTCGGCCTTCTTTAATGAAGCGGTAGAAGAGGTACGATAACCGTGATCGGAATGCGACATTGTCATTGTGCATACCCCTTTGCACCAGAAATCAATATAAGCCTTCAGAAACCATGGAAAAAGAATGAGGCACTGACCGGGAATCTATCATGGCTTCCAGGGTGGGGATGATGCACTCTTTCCGAATTTTGAAAAAATCAATGTACCGAGCGACAGTCTCGAAATATTGAAGAGCAACGGTTCGGTTAGGATATGAAGAGATGCCAGATTGGACCAAGGCAAGCAGCATCTCTCCGTGTGGTGTGAGCGGATAGTCTGCATAATTGACCTCTCTGCGTTTGTCTCTATCAACAGCAGGGGCTTGACAGAAGGCTGCGCGACCTTTCCCGCCCGCTGCAACAGGATGTGAGTCGGTGTTAAATACAGAGAGACGATAACTCACTTTTGTTAATCTCGCCAAAGATGTAAACCAAGTAGATCCCGAGCTCCGCATCGTGCCACTGTAAGGAGATACCTTCCCGAAAGGCAGCAATCGTGTTCAAAGCCAAGGTCTGGACGGCTTTCGTCACCAAGTCCTGGTCAATAGCGAGAACGTGATCCATGAAATTGCGCAATTCCTGAAAAATTATATGTTCAGCGCCGTTTGTTGATCTTATAACATGCAAAAACAAGATACCTTGCGTAACTTCTCAAATTCAGCGTTGTCATCTTCATCTGCGTCGTCGGGATCTGCTTCCGGGTCCCATTTCATTTTCGTCAGCATGACTTTGAGCAACGATTCCAAAAACGATCGTTTCGCGCCATCTATTGGCTCCGTTGACGTTTTCCGAGCGCGTTTATACTGCAAGGACAAGAAGTCCAAACCTTAGCATCGTAAAGCAGAGAGTGATTGAACGGCATACGCTGGTGAGAATAATTTGGAGCAAAGGAAATATCGTTGAGCATGTATCGTCATATTCGTCCGCCATGAATCGGAGCATGACCGGCTGGATTTGGGAGAGATAATCCGATGCCTCAGCACGAATAGAATCATTTAGACATTCCTTGAGAAAATGAGCGACATGTCAACTGGACGTTCGTAGAACGACGTACATCGACCAATTTCGTTAGTTCCACACCATAAACGTTCAGCAACTTTCCCAGCGATTCTCTATAGGACTCTTCTCCCTCATCAACGTCAGACCCGCGCTGTATCTGTTGTTGTCGCGTCTTGGCTTCAAGGGCATCGAGGACTTGGCCCAAAGCGAGTACTTTAAGCAGTTGTAGTTTGTCTCCAGGTTCCTTAAGGCCTTTGGCCACGATGCGGAGTAGGGCGACAGATGAGGCCAGCCGAATAGGTAAAGAAGAATCCGCCAGAAGACTGAACAGTAATGGGACGGTGGTCGGCGTCACCGTCAAGTTGATATCAATCCACCCTATTTGAAATAAAGGTGGTCACTCTCTGCCTATTCCTTATTGGATGAAGCCACATACCAACATAAGAACCGAATGTCCGCACACCCCAATCTACCACCTCGATCGCCTCATCCAGCTCTCGTCCCACACTTGTTTCGTCCTTTCTCTTCTGTAAGTTATTCATCCGCTCCGTGCCTTGAGCCACTATCGTCAACACCGCTTCGTTGATCCTCGCCGCATCTCTCTCTCTCACCGCGTCTCGCACGCGGGTGTCCCTCGCCACTCTGGCCGCGTTATACGACCGCGCCGACTTGATCATCTGATCCGCCACCTCCCCAGATATCTCCAACACAATGTGAAAGAACAACAAAGAGACATGTCGATTAAATGAAGATGGCGGCGGCGATTGGGTTGGTCGTATGAGCGTGAATAAATCGGCGAAGAAGGTAGGCCATTTGTCGATATATACGCAGAGGAAGAACAACGTCAACGTGTGAGAGAATTTGTTTCGTAGAACTGCAAGTGAGCTACCGTGATTAATGGAAAAGGAAGAAACACGGCAATGGGATGGAAGGAGAACCCGAACACGTACATGTGGCATCCGCTTCGGCAGATCCATGAACATATTCTGATTGAATGTAAGATACGAGGGTTTGCTGGAGGGTCTGGAACGTCTCCTCGTCGAGTGAGTCAGACCTGCAACGACGACAATAAGAGTTTGTACGTCAACAACATCCAAAGGCAGGGTTCAAGTTGAACCAAGACGCAACGAGGCCAAGAGCACCTCCTCGCCGTCCAAAAGCGAGCCCCGAACGTTCAGAATGCCCAAGGATACACATGCGAAAACGAACGTATGAATGGCACTCACCGACTTTCAAAAAAGTCGTCCATCACCCGAAGTGCAAAGAAGCGAGCTTGTGGCGGATATTTCTTCGAGCCATCCGGGTTTTTAGCAGTGAATAGCTGCAAGGCCAGCCTCCAAGTTGTAACCGAGTTTTGTTGAATAGTAGCGATATAAGCCAAGGCTTGCTGGTGCAGTGCGATTTGGGCAGGATCAGAAGCAATTCCGATCGCCTGCACTGCTTGGTCTATCTCTTGTTCCATATCTCTTCAACAGTGAGTAGACCTTGATCGAAAGACTGAGGTTTGTAGAAGATATGATCGATAGAACGCCCCAGCAGGCCCTTCGTTTGAGACGCGCAGGATGAATTTGTTGATGAGAATTTGTGAAGTTGGTCGGACGATGATGACTTGTGACGGACTGGAATCGCGATGGTGGCACTGGCAAGGGTTGAGATATTCGCCACGTGCGAAGTCCGGACTTGGTGTTCAATTCTCCAGACTCTACCCTTCACACTTAGGGGTTTGGCACACGACAACATCATAACATATAGAATCTCTACAACATTGGTTTTCTAGGGTATAGTCTACAAGAAATTCTAAACGGTCGCGCCGCCACATCACCAACCAACATCCCCTCCCACAAAGGGTTCAATCGAAACACCAGTTTCCCCAGCAGTCTTTCGCAAGATCCATCTCTCTAGATTGTAGACTTCATACGCCTCGGCAGCCAGTCTCATCGCGCGTATATGATGTGGACGCGCATTCGCCGCAACCGCGTGTTTCCGACTTTGCCAGATACAAGTAGCAAGATTGAGCCCCGTCTCTGGATGGGGTATTCCATACCAATAGAGAATGAGCTGTAAACGTCCAAAAGGTGAGAAGAATCGTAACGCTGCCGAAATTATGACGTACTCCGCCATTACGGACAGCTTCCTCGTGAGCTTGTTTGTCGGCATCATACAATGCTAATCAAAAGCAAGGAAAAAAGTTTTCTAAGCAGATTGAAATCAAAAGAGGACGAAGATACTTACGGCCCCCATCACTCCCAGGCTTTCGTTTGCTTCGGAACACGACGCAATACCATTCACGTTCTTCGTCCACTGGAAGTACCAGCTTTGACCAGTTAAAGGCATCTGCATACGGTGTCCTTGCGTACTCGGGAGTCAAAGGTCTGAAGTGGTGGAGTGCCTTATGCAGTGAGAGAGAAGTGGGATCTATTGAGGGCAAATGTGTTTCTGTGGAGAGTGGAGGGTTCTCCACGGGTGGTGTCACAGTTGACGAGAGCGGGAGGTCAAGTGGAAGAGATGAAAGTAGGGGAGGCAGGTAAAGGATGGGTTGGCTCGGATGCAGCGTATCAAAAGTGGGAGTCTCATGAGGGTCTCGTGGTGGGTCTCCGGCCAACAGCAGTGACAGAGCGGGGTTTTCATCCGAGCCCGCCTGGGTTGGAGCATGTTCTGTAGACGTCAATGACATTGAGGAGAGTCGATGAATGGCCGCAGTCGTTGAATATAAGTTTGAGAGAGAGGATGGGCTTTATAATGAAGGCCGCAACTGCTCATGTTGATGCGTGGGCCAACCGAGATGGCGACATCCCAATTGCGCAATCTGGCGCCTTTTTGCTTCCGTCTGACTACGCGGTTGGAGTGCAGGGATAGCTAAAGATGAACGACTTCCCGCGGAAGATCTTAACGCTCCATACACGTGGATGGGAACATAGAACTCTCCAGCCTGCTGTCGTTCAGGCGAATTTCGAAAAGCGTACCAAGGTCCAACAAACACGAGAAGTGGCGACTTGAGCCAGCCAAGGTTGTGCCGAGCACATAAAAAGCCATAAATTCAATTGCCAACTTAAAAGCTGATCAAAGTTGATGTACATGTCGCCAGAAGGCAAGAGTTTGAGGAACTGTTCTGGGGGACGGAGGTGATGGAGGTCAACAGGTTGAGCGGTTGCATCT
>CEMH01202572.1:0-11146 GCA_001179725.1 Macrocystidia cucumis | reverse complement strand
TAATGTCCTTCCGAAGAAGCCGTACACCACCTCGGTCTGGACTCCTTTGTCTTTTATCGTTCGTCAATCTATACCCATTGTTCACAATTTCATTACAACTTTGCATGCGCGTCCGAGGCATGACATTGAAATCGTTGATCATGTAATGAATGCATCTAAAATACAGTTGAAAGATTACGCTAGTCTCCCACAAGAGAGAGCAGAGGGGGAGAAGTTGTACAAGTACCTATGATATGAACGGTATATATATACCAAGAAATGCGAGTGTAGGAAAAGGGAGGGGGCGAAGCGATGATCAACTACTTTATATCTTTGGGATATTTTTAAAATGTATGCTGGAGACGGGAGGGAAGAAAGGTCGCGATATCCACCTAGACATGCATGGAGAAGTGGAGTGGAGTGTTCTTCTGGCCCCCTCCCCTCATTACGAAGAAAGCAAGGAAAAGAGGAAAAAAGAATAAAAAGATCACGGGAGCCAACCTCACATGATGCAACAATCCCCACACAACCTATCGCAAAACCCTCCTTCCCTTCCCTTCTTTCTTGCCCCTGCTCTCCTCTCCCTAGTCTTCGAAGACCAATCTTTCATATCCTTTACACCCTCCGGCACTCCCGCCCTCTCCCACCTCCTCCCCCCAATAGCGCCACCCTTCCTCTTGATTTCAATCCTATACCTCGCTTCGCCTTCTCCTTCTCTCGGCACAGGGTACCTCCATTTGAGCGTCTGCCCAACCACGCTCCACTCTCCTCCATTAACAACAACATCCAAATCGACCAAGTCTAGACGTTCATCAAACATCGCACGTGCAATAGCTGGCGAAGGCATTCCAGCACACTGAAGCGACGACGACGACGGAGCCCCAATGACCGTCACTTCTGACGCCAACGAATCCTCACCTCCACATCTTCTTCCCCTCTCTCGTTCCCCGGAAGCAGTTGCATCATCCCCTTCGTCCATGGAGCCCTCCGAACCATCTTCTCCATGTCGTTCAGGGGTCCGTGTCCGGTTAAACGCAACGGCGCTTGACCTCCTCCGCAACGTCCTTTCTTCCTCCCCATTTGACGCCACACCACCATTTGCAAGCACTTCGTCCTCACCACCTTCCCGACAACCACTCTGCTCCGCCAAAACCTCCCTCCACTCTTTCACGGCATCCTCCAAAACCCTCTCATGCGCGTAATGCACAAGCGGCACAAAAATCTCAGTCACCACTTCCTCCCCTTCCCCTTCTCCGCCCCCACCGCTCTCCTCCTCCAACACCTCACGACCACCTTGCCGTCCTCTTCCTCTCCCCCTCCCTCGTTGTTGCTGTTGCTCCCTCCCGGCTCTTCTCCGCCTCATCGCCACCCCATCCTCCTCATTAACAACAACATCCAACAAAAACTTGGAACTCGAAATCTCAAACTTGACCTGCTCGATCCTCCCAACCGTTTTCACAGGTCGAGGACGACAAAACGCCCGTACAGCACGCGCTCCGTTCGTCAAGAAGGTATACGGATTGGGATGGACCTTTGTTTGTTCCTGCTGTGACGGAGCTGAAGATGTCGGCAATCGTGGCGAAGAAGAGGGTGAGGTGGAAGTGGAGGAAGAGGAGGAGGAAGAAGCAGCGGATGAAGATAACGGAGGAAGGACAGCAGCGGGGACGACGGCAACGGGAAGGTTGACGGTTGAAGCTGGCGCTGTACCGCTGCGAGACGGGGTGGAAGAAGGGGGTTTTCTATACGGCGGCCATCCAGCTTTTTCGAGCGGTGTCATTTCAACGAATTTCTGGATCATCGAGGGGATTGGGGTAGGAGAGGAAGTGCGTATTTCCCTCAACGCACTCGGAGGCAAGGAAGCCAAGCTAAGTGATGAAGAAGTCGCAGACGAAGTCTTGACCACGGCCGTCCTGACTCGCCCATTCTTGTTCCGCTTCGCCACAAGCAAATCCCGACTCTCGCCGGGCATGTATGCGCCAGGAGGGAAAAACTCTTGACTTTCCCCAAGTTGCTGCTGCTGCGCGTCCTCGCATTCTCCATCGTTCCGTGGCCACATATCATCACCGCACCAAAGCCCCAGATCTTCTCCATTCCACCCGTCTCCCCATTCATGGCTAACCTCATCACCCACCACATACGTCCACATCGTCCACCCAATCCCATTCCTCCCATCCCCAGCCGACAGACTCGCATCCAACGCCTGCTCCTGCTTATCGTACTTGCCCCTCCCTTTGCCCTTATCCGTCCAGCCATACGAATACCCATCATCCATATTCATCGGTGTACCGATCTCTCCGATGAGCGTCGGGAAATCGCCCACAATTTTGGCATCAGCTTTGAGGTACCCGAGCTGTTCGCCAAGCGAGCGACGAATGGCCGCTTCACCAATCTTGACAGCGTTGAGAGTCGATTTATATTTCCCACGGAGAAGGCCGAGAGCATCGGCGTTGAACCAATTCCAATGTTTGGTGACGAGTGTCAAACCATCGTAATAATGTGCAGAGTAAGCAGCTCGGCCTTTCAACACCGGTTTCTCCTCTTCGATGTTATCTTCGTCGCTGATGGCCAGACTCGATTGTTCCCCGGGGAATTTAGGAGGTGGCGCGAAGACAGGAGGTTGGATGAAAAGGATGGCTTCCGGATGTGCGAGCCGTATCCGCCTGGCGTACTTCATGAAATGCGGTTTCCAGTAGTCCGAAACGAATTCAATTTCTGCGCCTTTGAGAGCCTTGCCTCCGCTCGTCCCACCCAATGACTCGGTCCCAGGAAGGTACCGGAAATATTCTGGCTTCATCACAAACCCACTTTGCACATCCCAAACACCATGCAAAGCCCACACACAGGTTCCCAACTTCCAATCCGCATCCCGCTTCCACCCCCACTTGGGATGCACACCGTCGATTTCTGTGCTCGGATCCGCCCAAACGACAACGCCCTTGGGGTCGATCACCTCATCACCATCTCTCGCAGGTCCAAACCCGCTAAACTTCCACTTTTCCACCTTTTCCGCTTTTCCCATCCCTAGCCTCATCCCCTGCGCCGGTGTCGGATGGGTCCCCTTCTTCAGGGTGGATCCCTGTTTTGTGGGATTCAAGGTGATGTCGGGCCATCCACACAGCCCCTCGAAAGGTTCGTTCATGCTATCCCATCCCACGACGCATTCATCAAACAGATCCCCGGCCTCTCTTATCCGCTCCGCAAGCGCTGCAAACGCGGCGATGTAATGATCCTGTAACCAGTCCTGGATATTCACTCCGTCGATCACGCAAAGTGGAGCGAAATCCCGACCGGCGAAGAATAGCGTGAACATCGTTTGGGAAACGAGACGACCGTAGTTAGTCGACCAAATCATGGAGGGTAACGACGAGGGTTCGGCGGAATCGGGAGAGGGGTATTCGCAATGTATAAGGGCGGCGGCTGTTGTTGAAATATTGCGGGGGTTGATCCCGCATGCGGGGAGAGTCCAATACGGTGCCCCGGACCCGCCGGAGAACCGTGACCACTAAACCACAAAGGTTAGTGAGCTAAAAGTAGAAAGGCTGGGAGAGGAGAAAGCAAGAAGACACGCACTGTGTCTTGATGAGGATCCATATACACTTTGAATCCATATTCTTTGCATTTACGCAGGACGCGGATGGTGTAATCCATAAAATCATAATCATATATTCCACTATAAAGTCCGAGAGAAAAAAAACATATCATTTCAATTTCATTCAAACGATGGAAAAATGGAGATAGACGAGACGCGGGGGAACAGGACAGGAACGAGCTACTCACGGTCCTTCATGTTCGAGTGCCTCCCAAGTTACAGGAAACCGTAGCATGTCAAAGCCCCACCCCTTTAGTCTCGCCAGGTGGACGTCAGCAGTACCGTCCTCTAGCACCAAGGGGCGACCGAAGAATGATTGACCGCCTTCCTCTGCATCTTCCCAAAAGCCGTCTCTGAGATGTGATGGTTTGTCAATAGGAGCTTTTGATGAACCAGAAAGGTTTATGCCGCGGAGGAGAAGAGTGCGGCCTGAAGTATCCACGAAGCTGCTGGCAGTGGTGTGTATGTATGAAGACGGAGTGGGTAAGCCCGTAGCTGGAGATATTGAAGGTACAGCTGGCATTTTAGTATAAGAAATATAAGCTCGTCGTTGTTGACGACGATGACGAAGAAGAAGTGGGGGGGGATGATGTAGATTGAGGGTCGAGGTGAGGAGAGCAGTGAGGTCAATGCAGTCGAACCACTTTTTTGGATTATTCTCGATCTGGTAATTCCAGATCGTGAATTACGTCATATTTCCGGAATCAATTTCTCACTCATTGTAATCTACAAGTATAGTGTACTCCTCCTCTAGACAATGAAAGGTAACCATGGTTGTACCCGTGGATCCCATCTCAGCATTGTCTTCGCTTCAAACTTATCCATCTCTTCCATAGAATTTGGCACCCCTGCGGCTAAATCCCGGCATTGCTCCTCAAGTTTGCGCACAAACTACGAACCCCCAATCGCGTTATCAGCAAAATCGTTTCCACGCGGCACACACCCTCAAAAGGAGTAAACACACCTCCATTCTCTCACCCTCCCATGCGTTCGCCCAGCCACCAACAACACCCTCCTCTCTCATCGTCCTCATGATCTCAGCCGCCACTTCAAACCAACGGGCCGGTGATAGCTGTTCATCCTGTTGCAGTCGTTTGTAATCAATCAAAACAACAAGAGAGAATGACAACGACAAATATAGTACGCGACTTCGTACCTGTACAGCCTCGACACAAGCGACCGAAAACTCGTGCAAGTCAGGTTGCGCCACCACCACCGGCTCGTCGATGTCGTCATATTCAGGTCGAAAAGCCCACTTGTACCTCCGATAAAAATTCGGTTTCATTCTCGTCCAAGAGAACGTCATTAGCGGCATCGTTACCTACAAAAGCATAGAAAAGATTGGAAATGTATCAGTGAAGCGTTGTGCAAACAAACAGAACAAACATACGATGAAGGAAGCCCTGCACATCATTTGCAACGCGCACAAGAAATCTCTTTCAAAAAGCGCTTCCTTGTACGCTGCCGAACCTGCCATGCCCAAAAAAAGACAATCAAATCATCAGCCCGAGTCCACCGTTGCACCGCTGCTGCTGCGGAAACCCGTGTACTTGCTTGCGGGTTCGGACTCGGATTCGGACTCGAACGCGCCAAGTAAAAAGAGAACGGGGAGTGGTGGAGGGCGATGTGGAGGAAACTTCACCCACCTTTCGGCATAGTCTCCATAATCCCACTCGCTAAGCACTCCACATGTGCCTTACAAACCACTGCGCAGTACCAATACGCAAACGCCTTCTCCTCCGCTGCGTACAACTCCAGTTGGAACCCAGAAAGCACAATCTCTCGAATCGCAGCTAACCGCTCCAACAGCGCGAGTTTCGGGAGGTGAGGGATCACCGACGTTTCTGGAATTGTCTATTACCAAAAAGGGGAACAAAAGGAGTTTTCAACTCAGTATCAGAAAGGAGGTTTTTGGCTGTAGACGCAAAAGACGAAAGGGGATAAAGTCAAAATTAAAAACGCACCGTCATATCAATCCGATCCGTGATTTTCACCAACTCATCGTAGAGGACATGCCATTCCAACACCGACTTCATCAAATGTCTTCTCTTTCTCGGAGGATTATACCAATTAGAGCGGACTTGCGGCGTGATTAACTATCGAAAAAGGGTAGACCTTCAGATTCAGATATATCATGGAAACACGGACGTAATCGATACTAGCCAAATCGGCCGACCGAGGAAAACAAGGGGGAGGGAGGGGGACAGACGACACACTTTATACAGACACCGTTCCAATTTCAACAACGGCACCACATCAGTCGTCCCCGTCCAATGTGCTTTAAGCGTATGCGAGATAACCGGATATGACACTCCGATATTTTCAAAAAAGAATTGCGAAATCATCCATGCAAGTGTGAACTGGTTAAGAATGAGGAAGCCATCAAAGAACGTCGACTGGATCGCGAGTATCAGCATTTTGCTCAAACGCCAGGGCAAACGAGCGAGATGGCGTACCTGGATATAAGCCCTTATATACGGTGTTTGCAATGCCAGTTCTGGTTGTTTCCAATTCCGTAAATTACCCACAATCTGCAGTTCATGCCATCGAGAATAAGCAACCAAAGGAATGTTGCAAACAACAAAAACGCACGCACATTCCATGATTTGATATTTTGGACCACCGCTAACCTTCCAACTTCCTCCCACCCTTTGATCAACCCCTCCTCTATCCTTTCCCAAGTTTCCACTGCGCTCGGAGGGGTGATGATTTTCAAAGGCACAAACGTGTTGAGTTTTCGAACGATATACGGGTCAAAAGCGAGATGAGCCACCGACGACGATGGTGGAGCGAGTGAGGGGTGTGCGCGGATTTGGGTTAGATATCCCCGGGCAGCATTGAGGAGGGATTGAAATTGGGTGGGGGATTTGAAGACGTCTGTTGACACTATTTCTATTAAAGTCTATACGCGTGTGTGCGGGTATATGGTGGGGTAAGTGGAGACCGTGAAAAAAATGATGTTTTTCAACATTGACCTTTCGTAATAATAGTCGCGCTCGTAACGCGTTCTTCCAATATTCCTCTACTGTTGCAGTTCAAGCGTCAGAACAACTTGTGAAAAAGTATTTTTAAAGACAGATACCTTCAGAGGTAGCCAACAGCCACATCGCCGCTTCGTCCAGAGTCTTGAGAACATACGGAACAGGCGTGCCTTCCAGAAACGACACCTCACATTTGTCCGATTGCCAATCCTCGGTCTAAAAGCAAAGCCAAGGGATCGACAACGCGTCACCAAGCAGTCCTGATCCTCTCGGAGGAGCAATAAGGACGACGCACGTCTTGCACATCCCCTTTGTGCATTTGCCTCCAGGCCAAATCGCAAGTCTTCAAAAGGCCCATGATAGCCGAGCGAAGAACAAGGGTAACGAGATTGAGGTTCGTTTTCGCTTGTGTTTTTGGTCTTGTGCTCGGTGAGGAAGGTAATGAAGCAAGTGTCCGCAGACGATTGGACACGGAAGTTTCAGGATCCAAAGCTGCTAGATGATGAACGTATTGCAACGTGAGAACTGAATGGCAAAGGAGATTTCCTTGGTGCCACACTGACTGTTGGAAGAAGAAAAGTCAGAAGGAGGGGACTGGAAAAGAAGTTGGTTGGTATAAGAAAAAGAGTGCGAACCTCGTAGGCGAACGCGCGATCGACAATCCAACACACTTCATCCGGGAGCAAGGGTGCCAGTGGATTGAAAGGAGGTTTCTGGGGACTGTCCGAATCTGTCATCAATCCAGTATCAAGACGTGGTTCTCCAATCTTGCGTGCAAAAGGAGGGAAGGAAAGGAACAAAAAGTGTCAGGTTCGCCAGGGAGTGTTCAAAAAAAGAAAAACAATGAGACTCACCTCACAAGCGCTCATCGCGTCTTGTAACGTAAAACCTTGCAGAAAGATAAACTCCCCAGGTTCCATCTCTGCGCCCAATCCCAGAGAGAAGAGGGTTAATATCTTCGTGCGACAACGATTTGTCGAGGGGAAGGGGTAAAGCTGAGGTTGACGACGTACGGCTGGCAGCTTCCTCGAACAATCTTGTCACATCACGTAGCTTGGGTCCTCCACTATCGCCTTCTGGTTCAGTTTCGTCAATTTGATAGGCATACTGTGCGTAGTCAAAGTCCATAAGGAGGATGGTGTCTGTGAAGGGTGTCGGACGGGATGACGGTTGTGATAATCAGCTGGGGTGCCTGGATGGTTTTGATCGGGATTTACCCCGATAAGGTGAACCCGGACGTCAGCAGATCTTTTCGGAATGCAATGATTCTTGTCAAGAGCAGAATGTACAAGAATTGTATGTTTTTAGAGGAAGTGAAGATTGAGGAGGACAAGTGGCGGTGTGAGTGCGAGACTGCGAGTCAGACAACATTTCTCAGTCCAACACGATCACGTTCATCTTCTACACACCGATGCCATGGCCATTTGAACACACGTTGTCCGAAGAGTACTGTCTGGTCATCTTTGAGAAGTCGTCTGACGAATGAAGTTGCTTTGGAGTTATTCCTGGAGAATTGCTTCCGAGCCGTCTTCGGAGGGATGTCTTCCGGCTCGACCAAACCATCAATGTTCGGCAGGCATTCATCGCGTGGAACTCAGGCTGTGCTTGTTTCCTCTATCAGAAATATCACCCTTCAAGGCATCCATAACCTTCAATAACAATGATTTCTCCGGGGCGGTCCGTACGGCTGAGAACCTAACGATGAGGAAAATTGTTCCCTGACGCTCGCGCTTTTTGTCACCCTTTTTTGTCTGATTGCAAGGGTAAAGAATTAAAGGCGCTAAGAGCTCGAGGCGCAAACGACGCGTTGTGGGCCCGCCGCATGGCGCAAGAAAAGGCATTGAACAACAAGCCCTGCTGCACAACTCCATACTCCTTTTGGGGTCACTNGTCACTGGTGCTATGTTGTGCACTGACTCGAGGAGCAAGGCTCGCGAGGTCCCCATTCGGAAGAATCGGCTCGCCAAGCGCTCTTTTTTCTCCTTTTTGGGACGAAACCCTTTTTGATTACAACCTCTGCCCGAGTTTTCTGCCAACCTCATGTTCACACTTCTTCTTCAAGCACATCGCGGCCCTTCAAACCAGGCGTTAATCCTTCAAGCCACAGCCCGAATAAACTCAAAAGGAAATTCGTCGAGTCAAATCAACAGCTTTTGGCGCGATAAAGATGGGCGTTCTTTCCGTTTCTCATTTTTCAACTTACCCCGCAGTTCGTTTTCACAATTCCGTTTCTGCACCTCTGGCACTCGAAACGGCCCGCTTCTTCATATAACCTCCGCCTCTTCTACTTTCACGCTTTGATGGAACCGCAACCGTCAGGTACATAAGCTCATGCGTTTATTCCCATGATTACAAGTTGACGCGACGTGTACGTCACGCAGAGCGCCGTTCAGAGCAAAGGATACCTTCGTGGTTTGGCCGTCGACGAAGGGGACTGAACCGTCTTTTCGGCCGTCTCAAGCCAACAAGAGCGCTTAACACCCAGAGCGTCCCAGCTGATGGGTTCGTGGGTACGTACAATCGTTCCATGGCTCGACATCGCGTCTGACGTTACCCCCTCCCGACGCGGTCACTCACAGGTCTCCCCTCCTTTCCCCAAAGAACCCCACTCTCATCAGCCAGAGCTCTTCCGGAAGACCACCTCGCACAGGTCGGCGCGTCCCATCTCATGTTTCGTTTGCCATTGCTGATGAGCTGACCGTTAGGACATTGATGTCCTGTCATCTCTCGATTTTCTGAATTCCTATCCGGAGTCTTCATCCGCACGTACTTCTATCCTGTCCAGTCCGTCCCCGACTGGCACCAATCGCGTGCTCCGGGCATTCGCCCAATTGGGGCAGGATGTGGAACAGATACTTGTCATTGCTACGCATATCTTGCGGTGGCAAGAAACTTTTCAACCCTGTCAATGTCAATGTACCGCGAGGACATCTATTACCTCGGATGATGTGTCTTCTTTCACTTGTAGTTCGACTTCCTCCGCAGTAACGTCCCTGTCCAATAGCCCGGCCACTTCTCCCCCTCTTTTGCTGACCCGATATCAACCCGGAGAAGAGACAGGGAATGTCTATATAATCCAAGCTACCCAGAATGATAGAATATCGTCTGCTAACAACGACGATCTAGCCAACGTCGAGTTGAGCAGGTTGCCATCATCAAGACTCGGAACCAACTTGGGTTCACTTTTCGACTTTTCCCCGTCATCCCATCCGCTTGTGCGGGGTATTGGGGATGCAACGCGAAGGACCGCCTCAACTGCACCTTCAATCCACGTAAATTCCTTTCGGGAAGAACACCCAACATTGCATCCGCCTCACGCCGGTTTTCATATCGAAACTGATGTGGAAGGCTCCCAACCGCAAACCGAAATACCAAGGGGACAATTTGTGCAACGATCGAATGATGGGTCATCCGATAAACCATCCCTTCCTGCAACACCTTTCCTCCACACCATCTCATTACCCAGTAGCAGCTTTCACCCTTCCAGAAACCACAGCCAGGAAGAACCTAGTCCTCGTGGTTCTGATTTCACGACTGGATGTGCTGCTGCAGCGGGCCTTCGGCCTTTCGTCTCAAGACCTTACCCAGTAGAGCCACCAGGTTTTCCAAGTCGATTCGTTCAACGCCCCAACATTCCGCAAGTCGCTGGACCGTACGGAAGGCGTGGTCGGCTACCAACCATAACTTTTGGCCCCACGACGTCTTCAAGAGGTAATACCTCAGCTCACAACACCCTTGGAAACAAAACTGCTCATGACGGTCTCTCCCGCAACCATATTCTTGTCTCTGAAAGCGGCGCAGGTGGGATTTTGTTCCGTGGGTTCAATCCAAATGTCCAAGCACCACCACCGCGTGAACGTGGTCATACACCCCCCATAGAATTACACCATCCGCGACCTATGTATCCTTTTCGAATACACCAGCTTGAACGAGCAGCTCGCGACTTTCTCGAGGTCCATAGATCCTTCCCTCAAGTCTCTGTTGGTGGCGGTAGTGCTGGTGGTGGTGTCGGCCCGCAATCCAGGTTCACCGACGAATCCATGAACAATCTTTCAGCCAGAGAGCCTTTGTTTTCAACTCAAAACCCAACCGGAGCGAGGGCTGCAAGAGAGGCTTCGGAAGCTATGATCGCTCAACTTCGACATGATCAAGATCACCAGAGGGCAGAGACTCGGATCTCCAGCGCCGCTTTGGCCCGGCGGCCGATATTGCAACCTTGGGCGGCTCCTAGGTTTGTGGTCCCGTCAAGTCGTCGTCAAAATCTGGACTACCAGGAGACGATCGATGAAGAGACAGATGATATCTTTTACGATATCGATTTCTGATGAATCCCGCAAACCTCTTCTTCAAGATACATCCGAGATTCTCGAAACTACATCACGATTTATGAAGTGGCCTGACAACGGGACGTGGCTAAAGCCCGGTATAGTTTTGTGACGAACGGCTTATCCTCAACCCACACCACCCCAACTCTACTCGATCCCTGGTTCTTCTCTTATAATTAACAACCTTTGCTCCTCCTGATTGTAACCCCTTTAGGGTCATGATCATTTGTCTCGACGAGTGTTTTTGTACGCTTTGCCGACATGTTGCCTGT
>CEMH01202555.1:6357-39804 GCA_001179725.1 Macrocystidia cucumis | reverse complement strand
CCCAAAACTACTCTATCAAGGCGTCGACGCTGCCAAATGACGACCCTTCCTTCGACACCTTTCATTGTGTCCCAACTCCGTATTATGGGTCCTCCACCTCTACCAGGCAGTTTCGCACTCCCACCCGTAATCCACTCTGTCACCTCCCTCTTCTCCAAACATAGCATCCTATGGGACTCCCCATGTAGAATTTCAAACATCTTCACATCTACGAGAACCATCTACCGGCCGGCGCAGGCGTTGTGAGCCCAGGAGTCGGGGCTGGAGCAGGAAACGTACTATATGGACTGAGATGGACGTGAGCCCTCTAATAGTTCTTTCTGCTCTTTTTGCCTCCATATTATATTTTCGGTCCCTGTTTTCGTTCAGACAATGTATATCCACGCACGTCTGACGTTTGACATATCGCATCATTTCGTTGTCTTCTCTTTAGCATCTTTTGCCTTTCATACATTCTTGTTCGTTGCTTTCTTTGCGTGTTAAACATCATCCTTCGCTTTCTCTCTTTGGGTTTATTCGTTCGTGGGTTTCTGTGGAAGAGCATCGTACCATCGTCACCCTTACATCACTTCATCGTGTATCCAAACAAGATCTTGTATAAATTATAGTTGTGTTCTCTATCCATCTTCCAGTGACCTCCACGTACAAATCTTAGCCCGATCTGCTACGTTGGGACTAACTCGAAACATGATGTTCTCGTTGAAATGACGTCAGTGCATCGTCATCGAGGGAGGGCCATCGGAAGCATCCATAACTCGCATGGATGCTTCTTATCGGATTGTATTTCCTTTTTAATTTTTTCCTCCAGGGCGATGCGGCCCCAGAGCGTGAAGACCTTGTCCCGAGTCCAAGGCTCGCGGAATCCTTCCTTCCCAGCATCATCATCGTCACTGCTTTAGGTGACCCCGTCTCATTTCGCGAGTTGTACGTAGCATATGCGGTAAATGTCCAGGGAAGGTCCGTGGAGACGAGGGTGCCATCGCGATCAATTTCCGTCCGTAACTAAGCAGCCAGCATGGTACCCGTCCTACTGAAAAGGATACGTCGTGCTCAAGTGGCTTGACATGTGTTCCCAACCCCAATCTCTCCCCTCCAAGTCAAAACGAATTCGAAGCTATATCAATTTTATTTATTTTAGTTATCAAACTCCGATCACAGCCGTCATCGATTCATCAATCGAACTTGTGAACCACCCACCCACCACCACCACCACCAAGTCCTCCGATCGTGTCCATACGTACTGTGTTTTGTAATTTTTGCATAGCCATGGACCCGAAAGATGCATGTGAAACGCGGACACAAATGACCAACTAAGTCAAAAGCCGTCCATGAATCCACTGTGATGATATCGATGACGATGGTTTCTCTCAAAAAGCACCTTCACTTTCTTGGGTATTCCCAGGTGCAACCCCGGCTATAAGGTTTCTCTCCCAACGAGTAAATGTCAATTTTTCGTTTAACAAGTCCGCCCCGCCGGCAGCCAAGCATGAAATTAAGTATCCGCATGAATCGTATCTCACTGCTGTTTTTGCTAAATCCCGGGGGAGGTTGAGGGAAGAAATGATCGACAGATATATGTATATCCCTCACTAACAACGCCGACGTCGGGTCTTCTCTGGATAAATGTCAAAGCCCTCTGTTTCCTTTCCTATATATCATTCTGTGTGTGTATACATGCATGCATACGGAGTGCCATGATCGAAGATTTGATGATATAGTTCTTGGCGAAGAAGGGTGTGGGTGTAAAAAAAAAAATAGAAAAGAGGATCAAATTTTTGCTTTTGAGGCCTTGCAGTGGAAGGCTTTGACTGGTGACCGGTGACCGAGTAGGTTTTTGAGCCTAAGTCATGTATACTGACAGGATAAGTCCCGAGAAGCTTTCGTTTTTGGTTTTTTTATGATCCAAACGAAGTTGACGGAAAGGGGGGAGGCTACTACCAACGACATGATACAAGATCGTTGAATGCATTCACATGAATCGAGATAGTGAAAGGATCAATCTTTTCGAAGCGGCGTAGAGAAAGAGAAAGATCATCCTCTCGAGCTCCACTCACGTCAGTTCACACCTTGACACACAAACACGAGGGGAAGGAAGAGAAGGGAGAGGGTTTAAACGTTCACACTCGAAAGATTTGAAAAATTCTGTTAGAAAGCACACCGCATTTTGCGTTCGCAATCAGAGAGCCAAAGGAAAGTTGTGGAGCTCAATGAGCTCAAGATGAACAAACACCCGAGGCCATCTTTTCATTAGTACACACTGAAAGGGAAATTTCCGATGCAAGGAAAAAGTTAGAAGGTGTTTGAACGAGCATTCATACTGTTGCCCTGTCACCGGTAAGCTTTTTCTTCTTTTTGACTTGGTATCGAGGGTACATCTGAACGAGAGAATCGTGATCCGAACACGGTTGCGAAAATCTCAGGTCCGAAAGGAAAGGAGCGCCCGCTTGGGTTTTCTTTTTTGACGTGGTGGGTGACTCGGACTGTAAGAGGAATATTAAATTCACGAGTTCCTCTTTTTTTTCGGGTCGGAGGGAGAGAGGGCTTGTGTGGCTGGGGAGAAAGCGGAAGGGTGAATATGTCCATGAGGTGAGGCCGAAGCGAATTCGAAGACGGGTAGGGCGGTGAATTCTCCCTACCCCTCATCAGCCTTCTGTGAGTTTGCGCGCAGGGGAGAGACCAATGGGACGACAACGGACCACGTTCCTTGGAAACGTCGGTCAATCGAACCATCTGAGCGGATGGGCAACGTACTTCCGAGCCCGAAGTTTGGGAAAAGGAAGCCTTTGATCATGACCGCGCACACACCACGGAGAATCAACAAAGATCAACCGACGTGATGATACTCGCTGGAGGAACCGTGACGATGGCTCTGGGTAACTGTGTACATAAAGATTGGTGAGCTGTTGCTTTGAGTAATCCATGTATGGGATGGATAAGCAACTGCATGTTAGGTTAGGTGCTTCGCTTTGCTGTGTCAAGCGGCTTGAAGTGATTAATTGATCCCCCTCTCTAAAGTGGGAGGAGGGAGGAACCTGGGGGCGTGTGTACGTGCGTGTGCATGTCGTGTGAGCGCTAAATTTACAGTTCGTACCCCAGAATTTTTTTTTCTCCCTCTTCTTTCCCCCCTTTCCTTACTACAGTTTGAATTGTTTTTGGCAGATGACCTCAGCTTGTTCTGACCGGTCCATCAACCAGGTTTCCCGGTGGTTTCTTGCCTTTTGCTGATGAAGGGGAAGAAGCGGAAGTTGATGCCTTGATGAAGAGTTGATCATTTCCTCCTGCGCCGCCATCTGTTCGGCCACGAATACCCTGTACACTTGTTCCGTGCTCATGGGTTACAATCACCTTCCCCGCAACTGGTTGAAGGTATCTTCTGTTTGCCGATTTCAAAGGTTTTACAATACAGGGTCCCCTTTCAAAGCCGCATGCGATCGGGGAAAGTAGAGGGTATCCCAATTTCCCTTGGCGGACAGCCGGTGCAAAGAATCCAGCGATGGACACCCATGATCAAACTCTACACAGCCTTTTTTGGTCAGCGGGAAATACTTGCAGCGATTGCTCTGTTTGGAAAGTTGGGGAGGTGGGAGGTGGGGGGGAGAGAAAGAGGGGATAGCGAATGGCGAGAGCAATTCGTAGGCGGATTTCAACACGCTGACACTGTGCATGTGCCCAATGCGCCCGCGCTAAATGATGGTTTTGGATGCTCATGGATCATGGAGCCTATTGTACGGTCACCGTACATCCCCTGCGATGCCTCGCTTCCCCCGTAATCTTCGCGTTTTTGCCGAATCACGAGGGCATGTTGAGGAAGACCCTAGCTCGAAACGGTTGTAGGCGCTCGTAGGGTGGCTGGCAAAATAAAAGCAACCAAAAGAATATCCCCTATTTCGGTTCAACCGCAGCCTCGTCTTCGACCGTCGAGGACGCACTACATAAGTAAGCTCATGTGTAATGGCAGCTGGGGGTTGGTAAGTACGGTTATTGTCACGGCATCGTACAAGACGAGGGGTCTCATTGAATCACGCAGGGAAACCCCAGCGTGGGCGGTAACAATTTGAAATCCAACTCTCGATCGAGATAATGATATTCCGATGGCGATACGATTGGTTTTCTGGATTAGACAAATTCGAGTGAGCTTATCGCGTTTGTATTCGCTTAATTCTGATCTCACCCGCTGGACAGCGCGCTCTGATGCGCTGGCTTGCAAATGGGTGGAGCGCGCAGATATGGCCGGAGGAGGCCAAAAACGGTTCGTCACCCTGAATAGGAGCCATCGCTTTGAAGAGGGCTCTTCAGGGGTAGCGAACCGTTGCTGTCGAGACTGACAGCCGTTTCTAGAAGCTCATGCAACACCTGTTGAACGCCCATGGTGGAGTGGTGCAGCCAAACTTTTTTGCGAGATGAAATTCGATCTTGAGTTCTTGATTTCATTTGAGGCCGCGTGTCTAGGGTCTCTTATGTCCATTATCGCGGCAGGTGGTGGACACGAGAGACCCTCTTTTCCATGGAATCCTATGGGGGACCGAACGATAGAAAACGAGGCAGGGAACAGGAGAAGGAGGGCTGACCCTGCAAAAACCTTAAGGCGTCTTGCCTCCACGACGATCGCCTGACGGACATACCGCACTGAAAAGCGCACATCTCGAACAATAAGGATATCGTAAAGTCAGAGCGAACTAAGCATAGCACAGAATCCGTCAACAAACTCGTTGTGTACTGGGTTCTGACTAGAGTATTGCGCTCCACCGTTCGAGACAACTATAGAAAAGAAGTCAGGAATGAAAAGTAACGCTGGCACTAAATCAACCCAACAGGGTGAGGCTTCCGAAGCGTAAGGAATATTAAGGTTTAATGAGCGAGTACTTGCCGCTGAGTTGAGGTGGATTCAAAGCGGAGCTACGACGGTGAGGCTTGCCATAGTCTTGCCATGCGAAATTTGATAAGACATGATCAGATGAAAAGCGGGAAATGTTGCCCTTTCGCTTCGATTCATTCAACGGAAATCATTGGATGGGACATGTTTTCTTCGCACCCAAAGATGTCCCGATGACGCGAATCCGTAGATTTGTTCGAAAATTTTTATGTGATGAACACGGTATATTGGAAGTTGTCTCCACAAGACTAAACGCTCCGAACTGTCAGTGTTGTGCGAAACCCTCCAGATGGATCGTCATCGCATCCGATTTCGGAGGGGCAGTGAAAGATCGTGTTGAAGGTTCATCACCTCGTGGGATGGGAACGATCGTGAAGTGGGGGTAAGGAGGGGGGATAAAGGCTCCGTCAAGAAAACGTTTGAAATACGTCATGCACTGTAAAATTCTGATGATTTGACGATCCGCTCCCGTTGACAGTGCAGGGAGGAGTAAACACCCAAGTCCGGTGATGTTTAATGGAAGGCGGGGAAGGACAAGCCATGCCGTTGTGTTTTCTGGGAGAGGGCTTCGAAATCCCAGAGCACAGGAATCACGGCAAGGCCGAAGTGACTTACCGTGGTGTTGGACTTTGCATCGACGATGAAGCACTGATACAGAAGCGTCGGAACTAATGACCCGGGAGAAAGAGGCACGGGAAAGAGATAGCGGAGTGTGACGTCGACTGGAGCATGCGATGTCATCGTAAGGATGGCGCGGTATTTTGCGACTCCGACGACCAACTTTTTGAACAAAATGATGTGTTTTGGACCTCCCTTGATGTGGAAGTTGATCGGCAATATTTTGGTCTTGAAATCGGCCTTAGAAGACCTTTCAGATTCAGATTGAGAAACTGGCGCTTTTGAATGGATCTGACTTGATAATTTATTACCCGATGTTGGTTGAAGGTTTGAGGGAATGAATGCATTTGTTATGTCTTGATTGGCAACAGCCTTTCAGTGGCTGTGCAAAATTTTGAGCACTTCTTTGGTCATTCCGTTGACATGAAAGCAAATTACAAGGTATCGTCTACTGTAAAATCGTTTCAATCATTTCGATTTAACTCTATCTAGTTCTCAAACCTGTGTGGAACGGTCTATCGCCAGGGAAACATCTTGTTTACCCCAGATGGAAACGCGTTATTGAGCCCCGTCGGCAACCGCGTGTCTGTTTTCGACCTGGTTAAGTGAGTGAACTTATCGTCAGCGCGTTGAGGTGGATGTTTAATTTGTTCAGCAACAAGTCGTCGACGTTCTCGTATGAGAACCGGAAAAACATCGCCCATATCGCTCTGAGCCCTGATTCGAATGTATTGATCTCCGTGGATGAAGGTGCCACCCTTGCGCAAGTCTCTTCACCCGCCACCCATACTTACACCGCATGCACAGATGGACGAGCTCTGTTGGTGAACTTTCGAAGAGGTGTTGTTTTGCACCATTTCAATTTTCACAAACCCGTCAACGATGTCAAATTCTCCCCCGACGGAAGGTACGTCTTGCCCAAGTTGTTGATAAACGCAGGAGCTAACACGCAATCTGATAGATTTATTGCCGTCACCCACGGCCCTCACATCCAAGTCTGGAGAACGCCTAATCATCTTGTGCGCGAATTTGCACCGTTTGTACTCCACCGTACATACACTGGACACCATGACGAAGTCACAAGCATCCAATGGTCTCCCGACTCACAGTACGTCATTCCAAGTCCTCCCGCACATGGTCTCATTCTTTTCTGTACAGATGCTTCCTCACTACTTCTCGTGACATGACCGCTCGCCTCTTCACCCTCGATCCTTTGGAAGGCTTTAGACCAAAGACCTTTGCCGGTCACAAAGACGCAGTATTGGGAGCCTACTTTTCTCAGGACGGAACCACGGTATGTGATGCCTATTTCCCCCCCACCCCCTCTCGATCTGAACCTATATGCGTCTCCAGATATACACAGTCAGCCGTGATGGTGCTGTCTTTACCTGGAAAGCCAAATCTGGCGACGAATCCGACAGCGAAATGGAGGAGCAGACACCTATTGCATCCACATCCACCAACCTTGGCATAAGGATTGCTCAGACCAGATGGGGCGTTCACAAAAGACACTATTTTAAGCAGGCGGACTCAAAAGTCGTCTGCACAACATTTCATGCTCCTTCGTCTTTACTCGTCGTCGGGTTCTCTACTGGAATATTTGGGCTTTGGGAGATGCCCGCATTCACCAACGTTCACACTCTTTCGATATCCCAAGAAAAGATCTCTTCTGTGGCAATCAATGCATCAGGAGAATGGCTGGCGTTCGGAGCAAAGAAACTCGGCCAACTTTTGGTGTGGGAATGGCAGTCCGAATCTTACATACTGAAGCAACAGGGGCATTTTTCGGACACGAATACCCTCGCCTATACCCCAGATGGGCAGACGCTTGCAACTGGAGGAGACGACGGCAAAATTAAACTTTGGTCCGCCCACTCGGGATTCTGCTTTGTCACATTCTCAGAACATACGGCACCTATATCCGCTGTTGCCTTCTCTCAACACAACGGCACGGTCCTCTTCTCGTCTTCCTTGGATGGAACAGTACGCGCATACGACCTCGTTCGATATCGTAATTTCCGGACTTTCACCTCGCCATCGCCTGTCCAATTCTCTGCATTAGCAGTGGACCCGTCTGGGGAGGTAGTTGCTGCTGGTGCTGCTGATTCGTTTGAAGTATTTTTGTGGTCAGTTCAGACAGGAAAGCTCCTCGACATTCTTTCGGGTCATGAAGGGCCGATCAGTGCTCTCGCGTTTTCACCTGCCGGCGCCAATCAACTTGCAAGCGCGTCATGGGATCACACCATACGGGTATGGAACGTTTTTGGCCGCTCACATGCCGTCGAGCCGTTCTCCCTCACCGCGGACGTGTTGAGCTTGGCGTTCCGTCCAGACGGAAAGGAATTGGCGGCGTCAACATTGGATGGGCAGATCACCTTCTTTGATGTAGAAGACAGCAAGCAAACTGGAATAATCGACGGCAGAAAGGACGTTTCTGGCGGTCGTAAAGCGCACGATCGCGTATCGGCCGCTAACAACTCCTCGGGAAAAGCGTACACGAGCCTGGCTTATACCGCAGACGGACGATGTGTGCTCGCGGGAGGAAATAGTAAATACGTCGTTTTGTACGATGTGAAGGACGGCGAAGGGGTGATGGTGCGCAAGTATCAGATATCGCAAAATTTATCGCTGGACGGCACGGAGGAATTTTTGGATAGCAGAAAAGTGAACGAGGCGGGGTTCAACACCGACACTTTCGATACCCGTGGAGATGAGATCGATCTAGAGGACCGACTTGATAAGACCCTCCCTGGAGCCTCGCGCGGCGTTGCTGATCCTTCTGTTCGGCGACATCGCCAAGAAGCGAGAACGAAATGCGTTCGTTTCTCACCGACAGGAAGAGCATGGGCCGCAGCATCTACGGAAGGCTTGTTAATCTACTCGTTGGATGACACCATTGTCTTCGACCCTTTCGATCTTTCTATCGACCTGACTCCAGAAGCCGTGATGGAGGTTCTCGCCGAACGCGAATATCTCAAGGCCCTGGTGATGGCCTTCCGACTTAGCGAGAAACCACTCATTCAGCGAGTGTACGAGTCTGTACCTCAAGGCGACATCAGGCTCGTTTCGAGACAACTGCCGGTGATGTATGTGCCGTTGCTTTTACGCTTTGTTGCGGAGCATCTGGAGCGGACACCACATTTGGAGTTCGATTTGGTGTGGGCAAAGACGTTGCTGATGGCTCATGGCCGGTATCTGCGCGATCACTCGGTGGAGCACGCAAGCGTCTTTAGGGCCCTTCAGAAGGGATTGGTAGATTTCGAGGCAAGCATAGCGAAAATGTGAGTGACGGAAGTTGTTTGAGGAGTGTCTCAGTGTTGTTGACATTGGCTTGCAGATGCGAAGAAAATATCTCGACAATGTCGTTCTTGAATGACCAGTCCAGACTCGTGCACGCGGAATTTCGAATGGACACAACATAAATTAATGTGTACAGGCTAGGATTACAGTTGTGGTGAAAGGAAGAAGCTCTTGTAATCGATACAATTTCGGTTTCTTTTTGCAACTCGCTCAGTTGTTCTTGCGCATAACTGGGCGACAGTCCTCAACAAATGTGCACGAAAGACGAGATAAGTGTCACCTTATCCTACCTTGATCATTTTCGTGCCGCTTGTCGACGTCCCGATAACCCAAATAGTACGCTAACATGGTGGCAGCGGCCAGGCCAGCAGCTCCGAGTACCTTTGTTGTTGGAAAAAGGGTTTCACTTCAAGGTTGCCTCCAGAAATGGACGCGAAGGGGGGACTCACCATCCTATCGTTTTTGATTGGCCCTCTCTTGAGGTTATTGAAGTTGTTCGCGGCGCCTCCGGCAAAGGTTTGACGGACAATATGTGAGGGACGCATTGTTTTCAGTGTTGTTGTTAAAGATCCAGATAAGGTTAAGTTGTGCAAGTGTAGGTTAGTGGTCAAGATATGTTTCAGTGGGGAGAATTAGGGAAGGTGGCGCTTTATCAACGCTTTCTCAGCGATTCAATCGCAAGTGCTCCGCTGTGCGCATGACCGTTGAGGTCATCTATGACCTCAGTTGTTGCATTTCATTTACACGGCATGAGCACATTGTGGGCATTGTGCGTTCATTGATAACAACGAAATGAAAAGAACAAACAAGGAAAAGAGTGGGGAAGGGAAAACAATGTGATTGCAATTGGATTAGGTTACAACATCGAGATGCCACCCCATTCCTCGTATTCTGCTTTTGGAGCCGCTTCCAATTTGTTTTTCTTCTTGTTCGCGCCCCTACGCAAATCACTTCCTGCTTCGGCCTTTTCCAAACCTAAGAGGGTATCGTGTGCTGTGTGATACACACAAGAAGAAAAAAGGACCAATTATTTGATCAGTTCAAAGGGTTAAGGGTTCGTGGAAGGAACGATGGAGTGGCATCAAAATCAGTGCTTTTTGCTTACATTGGCCGGCAAGAAGATCGTCCACGATCGGCCTGCTCCCTCCTGTGATATACCGGGTGGATATTCCCTTCGCTAGAAGAGGGCGAGAAAGCAAATCTTTAAGCTGTGCTTTCAACGCAGCGTTCTTGTTGTCCTTTGCCTTTCGTCTCCGCGCCGATGGTTGGTCTTCGTCGGATCCGCTGTGTTATTGTACGACGAAACTGTCAGCACCTTTTTCGAAACGACAGGTGGATGGCATCATGAAAGGTGAGCAAACAAACCTTTCAAATTCGGAACCAAGTTCAATCTCCATCGCCTCCGCGGTCTCCTTCATCCACTTCCGTTCATGGTTCGCCTTCTTGATTTTGTGCTGTGTGGTCTCTATCTTGCGCGCAAGCTGAACGCGTTCCTTCAACTTGTCGAGCAACGTAAGTTCAACCCCTATCTCCGGAATGTCTCCATCATCTGTTGAATACACAAAACAATAAATTCAGTAATAATTCGAAACGATCAACAGTAGAAATTGGATAAATTGAGCGGCGGCGGCCAAAAAAATCCAGCCAGACTCACCCCGCCCTAGACTGCCAAGAAGTGCTTTCACCACTCTCCGTTCGTCTGGTGCGCACATCAGCATGCTGAAACCTTTACTCATGGCGCGTGCCGTTCGTCCATTTCTGTGAACATAAGAGTCGGCCGATCGCGGTATTTGATAGTGAATAACATGGTCAACTGCAGGGATATCAAGACCCCGCGCGGCGATGTCTGTCGCCAGTAAAACTGAATTTGGGGTGGTCTTGAATCTGAGGGGGAAAAGAGTGTGGTAAGCACCCTGTAGGAATGAAGGGTCCTGAGAGAAGGGGAACAAAAAGAACAGAGATCAAACTGTGGTGTAGTTACTGCGACCGCGAAGGAGGCGAATAAAGGCCAACGTAAGTTATACACGGATTTACTAACCTGTCAAGATTCTTCAATCTCTGACGCTGTTCGAGTTGGGAATGTAATGGAAAGGCTTTGATGTTGAGCAACTCCGTCAACGGCATCAATCTTCGAATCCCATCGATCGATGAAAGAAAGACAAGCGATCGACCAGGATATCGTAACAGGAAGTAATATAGATACACATCCTTTGAAGGTTACCACCCCACAGTAAGTAAAAGTTGACGAGATGGACAATTGGGGAAATAGCCTACCTTGTCGGCCGACAGACATTCAATTTTCCCTTCTTTCAAGGTGGATACAACGCCACCCGCAGGGCTGAGATCGATGACTTCTGGATCAGGATCTCGGAAATCTAGCCGGAGTAGTAGCTCATCTGGCGATGGTCGGTCAATGGATGAGCGTGTAAGGGCAGGAAACCTATACGAACCTAGAGTGGAGGCGGGCTTCTCGTCGTGTTTCTTGTGCTTGGCTGCGCTTTTTGGCCTCGTGCGCCTTTTGACGTTTCTTTGCAAGTCTTTGCTCAAGGTCGCAGAGAAAACGAAAGTCTGCATTCGGTCTTTGATATTGGCCTTAGAGTCTTCTTCTGCTTCGGCGTCCACTACCTCCTCATCGGGAATCTGATCTTCCCTATGCCGGGGTGAGCTTAGTGTAAAAGACACTTCAGTGAATTTGAACATACTTGTCTTCCCGGAGAGTCAACCGCAATATGTTTTCCAGTTCCGCGAAATGCCCGGCTTCTATCATTCGATCTGCTTCATCAAGGACTAGAAATTTGAGAGTTTTGAGTTGAAGTGCGAGTTGATCATCCTGACTTCCGTCAGTCCTGGCAGATGAGAGGAAACTATCCTGAAAGTGCTCACTTCTCCCAAAAGGTCCCACAACCGTCCAGGGGTGGCAACAAGCACGTCAACGCCTCTGTCAAGTATTCGACGTTGCTTTTGACTAGACATGCCACCGACTATCGCGGCGACACTCACACGAGGTGGTGGTTTCGTTCCGGCGGAGGTAGATGTTTCCGGTTCCAATGATTTGGGGTCGGCCTTGAAAGCAACATCCAAGCAGGCATTGATGTGAGAGGATACTTGCAGTGCTAACTCTCTCGTTGGGGCCAAGATAAGTGCCCGCAACCTCCGTTTCGTTTGCGCTGCAGGTTGGGGAAGAGAGAGGAGGTAATGTAGAATGGGAAGGCCAAACGCCAGCGTTTTTCCCGAACCCTGGAGGTCCTTCAGTACAGACTATAGAGATCGGGAGTTAGCTTACAGTTTGTGCCACTCCGACAACATCTCGATCGGCAAGGGCTAATGGAAGAGCGGCGGCTTGAATAGGTGTGGGTGTGAGGAAGCCACGTGCGTGCAGTGACTCTAGGAGGTGAGCATGAAGAGAGAATCTATGCCACTCTGGAATTAAATTTTGCGCTGATACCGCTTCAACGTTCTGAACATGGTCAGTATAGTGGTGGCTCACAATCGAATTTTTCGGTGGGTGTGCTTGCATCAGCTCCAGGGGAAGGAGAAGTCGCGACGAGGTGTGAGGACAATTCACGGTCCAGACGTTCTTCATCTTCAGAGTCTTGCAGATCAACTACAACTTCTTGCACCTAATATATGAGATGAGCTAAGACGCGATGCCGCTAACTGAACTCGCCCGACCTTGAATCTTGCAATCTTACCACCCTCGGTCTCTTCATATACGACCTCAACCCCAGTCACCTCTTCCAGTTCAAGGATTCCATCATCTCCATCCATTCCCGTTTCCTGAGGCCTGTGGACGGATTTCCAAGGCAATTCCAACACGCTGTTCACGGTCTTGTATTTCTTTCTAGAGCCGGAATTTTGTGATTTCAGTTTGCGTTTCATAGTAGAGCGCCCTGTTTTAGCCTCCATTGTCATAGTTATCGACTCAACGCGTCGGAAGATGCTGCACGGATGAAGTGACGGTGTCGATTGAAAAAGTCGAAAACGGGTAGCTTGGTCTTGTTTGTCAACATCCTCTCAAGATCTCTTTCCCCGATGCGCATGACTCAGCACACAACGCCAGGTACTCTCATGGATGGGTCGAATTCATCAGTAATTCATCATTCTGACATACCCAACTTGTGGACTTCCTCGAATCGAATTCTATCTCAAAATATTCGCTGTGCTTTCGACACGACGTGACCCAACTTCATCCGTTGAAATGCACCACTTCTCGAAGTCCAACATATCCTAACACTCAATCGGATGCTCGGTCCTACTATCACCCCCTTACGAGCACTCTGTGAATGAAGACAATCCGGTTATACAAACGACAAGTGACTTCGACTTCTCTTTCTGTGAACGGAGGTAGTTATAGTCATCATCGCGGACCGTAATCCGACTTGCTTACCATTCAACTACAACATCTAATTATGTTTCGCTGTACGACCTATTGTCGAAGGAACTGCTGATTCATGCAGCCATAGAATCGCCTGACCACCTCGAGGACGCTCCATGAGTTCCTTCCACGACTGCAACTCTTTAGGACAGGTTGGCCACCCCTCGGAGATCCAAATCTTTTCAGGAAACCCATGGAAAAGGCTCTATTCAATCTAACCTTATGGCTAAAGTCCCATGGCTCCGTGTCTAACGGTCGCAATTTTGCATCTCACGACTTTTGATAACCTGCGCAACATTGTCCAGGGGTTATAGAACACTGCGACGCTTCTCTTGCTCCAACCTCTCTAGCTATCTTCTTCTCGACTTCAAAGAGGACGACCAACAGCATGGTGTTATCATCCTTTTACGATGCACGCCGTTCATTCTTCGGAACCCCGTTCCTCCTCTCGCATCCATCCTCATCCCGGTCGTCTAGTTCCAAAAGGCCACTCCTCGTTTCCCCCCCTTGAACCTTCGTGTCATTCGCTCAACTCCAATTCAACTCCATTCCGACCTAGTGTCACTGGTAATTTATGTGAAAAACCCCTTCTGCTCACTTAAACGCTTCTGGGCTAGCTACTCAACCACTCGTTACCATTCTCCTTACCCCCCTTCACGCTAATCGTTGTCGCACCCCATCCCGCATTCTTCCATTCTCCACTCTCTATTCTCCTTGCTAAAGCCTGCGCTTCCTCCCCCCATCCACGTACTTTCCATTCTTCTTCCCCGGATTTCAGACCCCTCCCCGCGGCTAGTCCAAACGGCCTTCTACCGCGACGCCACCGGTACACTACAACGTCATCACATCAACCAACCCTTCCGCTTAATTAAACGCATCAAGACAAGCTACTCAACCACCCGTCGCCATTCACCTTAACCCCTTCTCAACGCGAATCATCGTCGCACCCCATCCACGCATTCTTCCACCCTCCACCGTCCATTCTCCTTCCTAAAACCTATTATACTTCCTTACCCCATCCACGTACTCTTCGTTCCTCTTCCCCGAAATTCCAGACCTCTCCCCCCCCGCGTCTAGTCTCCAAACGGCCTGTTACCGCGACGCCACCGGTACACTACACTACAACGTCATCGCATCGCATCACTCATCTACATACTTACGCTTTTACACTGTTCCCTTACACACTCTTTACTCTGATCTGACTTCTACGACCCCCCCGCTCAAAAAGAATTTTGCAAATCAGGCCCAACACTTAGTGTCAACGCTATTTTGCCAGGTCGTGGTCGTAGAAGGAAGAAGAGGAGGCAAAAGAGCAGCAAGAATAATAGATCACCCGCTTGGGGCTACTAGTAAAGTTAACTAGATGCATTCTTCCAACGCCACATGGAGCGTTCCGATACCCTTTTTCTGCAAAAGTCTAAACAACTTTTTTGAAACGCGCGGAAACTTGACTGGCTGGCTAGGTGGGGTAAATTCTTGGGTCAGAACGCATTGCTCGTCCAGGCCAACCCCCAATTCCTACATACTGCAGACATTCTCCAAAAAGAAACAATACTATTTCAAGAGCTGATCGCCAAAAAAGAACAACTGTTCAGACTGTCCAACCCGAAACGCGTCAATGTTTCGTGTTATCATTCTAAGTATTCGAATGACTCAACGTTCAACGTTGTTACCGACAGATGGCTGGTGGTACATCAAACCAAAATGCGCACCACCAGGAACACAACAAGAACAGCGATGATGCTGCTGGATTCATTATCATTACACCACAAACTCGACTATATGAATAGATATGTACGGACAGACATGCAAATGTTCAAGATTATTTCAGTATCGATGCGAGTGATGGTTAAATCAAATAACAAGAGATCAATCAGGATGGAGAGGGTGGGAGGTTTACACATTCCACATATCACGAACAACTGTCCGAAGGAAAAAGGCAGAGTGGGAAGACGAGTGGCAGACATAGATTTCTACCTAATCAAGAAACTCTGGAAGACGGAAAACGCGCACACGCCAGCACAAACAACGAATCCCAAAGGGTAACCTTGAGGATGGTCTTGAATACTCACAGACCACAACTAAAGAAAGCAACCACCAAAATAGCCCAGTGTCAAGAACACGAAAAGCACAGGTACGAAGACACCAAGGCGGAAACGGAACCGGAAAACAGTGACCGTCAAAAAGTCGCGTCAAACAAAGAATCCAAGAAAAGACACGTACATAGCCTCCAATTACTGGTCCGACACATCGGGCCAAACTTACAATGCTCTGCGCGATGCCGTTTGCGTATCCAACGGCACTAGGAGGTGTCACTGAAGTTGGTGCGTAAGGAACGGATCAGCAGCGAGAACAGGCTGCAAAAAAGGGAATGCAATGCTGACTGTAGTTGAGCAATATGGATATTGCGGTATATCCAAATGTAATTCCACAATAACGAAGAGTCCTAGTACACACTCGGTGTGAGTATTAAGTCGGACGAGCTTGGGAATAGAACATAAGAGACGACGTACGTGCTCAACACCAACGCTGTGTAATCCGAAACGCAGTGAGCAGTCCGGCATCTGTGGGGAAAATCGAACATACCCGTCATAAGCAAGAAGTTGCCATCATCCTCGGCGCTAGCCAGAGGCCGGTAGAGCACGACGCTCAAATAAGCAGGGACAAAGAGTATCGATCCCAGCCGGAACATCGTGAGATGAGAGAAACGCCCCCGGGGTGGCCTGTCGCGGATCAAAAGGGTCAGAAGCTGTTCGTTGATGGTATGAATGGAAGAAAGGACGAACCCCATGTTTCTGTCAACGCCGTAAGGCTTGTGATTTCGCAGAGATGTATAAGGGGCTTACGGGTAAAGATAGAATTGATACGCAATTTGAGCCAGACACATAAGCGCAACTGATCATGGAAAAAACGTCAGTGTAAATTAAACTTGACGAATTGCGGTTCTTACTCAGTTGAGCAAAATGACCAGCGTTCAAATTGAGTCCTCCTGATTCGTAGTCCCTTCAGGAGAATTACCATCAAGAATCACGGCACAAAGACAAGTTGAAAATGCTTACGAAACAAGATAGGACATAAAGATCTGGTCGTGCGTCGTCGTGTGCAGAGCCAGCATACCATACTGAACAATGATTAAGATTGGGAGTTGAGATGCCAACGAGGGGGGAGGCTCTGGAACGGAGCCAGCTTCGGAAATCGCGTCGGCTCGGGACATTCTATGTGACTCCAAGATTGGAGCGAGAGGATCGCCAGTGGGGGTATCTAGCTCAACCCGAGCCAGAAGCTGTTGGGCATCAAGCACGGCCGCTGGCGTCTTGACACCCGGATGAGAGAAGATGCTAGGCACGGCTGATGACGGTCGTCGGGACATGGCTGTACCTTCTGGTTGCGCGAATGATATCGATTGATGTCGGCCACCTCTGGGCGGTGGTTGCAAAGACGCGTGAGGGGAACCAAAACGAGGGGCAAATTGTGGAGACCCTGCGTTAGATGGATGATGATCCCGTCCAAGAGGTGAGTTATGTTCAAGAGTTGTTCTCCTCGGCCTAGAAATGGACCTCCCACGGTCGTCCGTCAGGTCGTCTTCTTCCTCCAAATCATCGAGTATGGCATGATCAGCTTCTCCGTCATTCTCCAATTCTGTGTCACTTTCAAAGGGATCATCATTGTCTACGTTCATCGCAGCAGCAACCCACAGATCGGCTATGTTGGTAACTGCATTCTCGTTGGCCATCAGAAGCCTTTGAGCGAAGTTGAGGTCGGACGCGTCACCGACAGAATCTCGGCGGCTGTCAAGGTTACTCCCTCGACGGTACCGAAGAGCACTTGCGGTGCTCCCACGTCTACCCGTGAGGGCGATTGTGGCATCGCTCGCAAGTCGGGGACGGAAACTGCCAGTATAACCATATGCTGATCCGTTCGCCCGGCTAGTTCTTGAAAATGTTCGCATCCTCCCTTGCTGGGGGACTGATGACGACATCGCCACAGCACCCTGCAACGACGGTGAACCCGGCGTGGTTGTAGGGTGGGGGACACGCTTGGCGAAATAATTCGAAAATCGCCTCGACAGCTTCTTTCGTATAATATTGACGGGCCCCGTCGATTCAGTCTCGGGAATAGCGTTTATCGGTGATGTTTCCTCGTCTTCTTCCTCCTCCTCCTGAATAGGCTGTGGCAGGTCCAACTTCTCTGGGGGTAAACGAATGGCTCCGCTGCGCGGACCACCGTCCCGGCTAAGGAAGCAAGATAACACAGAGCCTAGTCGCAAATAAGGCGCATATCTCCACACATAAGATATTGCATACCGGTGAAGGTTACCAGCGCAGCAAGCGCGCAAGGAAGCAGATAAGGATAGGTGACAAAGATGGGGACGTCTTTGAAAATCCCAGGCCATTTGACGGCGGGTCGTTCGACTAGAGTTGAAATAAATGGCGCACTCAGGCGGGAGTTGGTCGTGATTCACGTACAAGAACCTCCAATGATGGCACCAGTCACTCCTCCAAGACCCCAACAGAAGCTGTGGATGTTGGAATTGAGTTCATCAGAATTTGTGTGGTAGACGGCTCACCCAAGAATAGCATATGCGCGCCCTTCATTGCTTGGGTCGGTGACGAAAGCAACCGATCCACGGGCAACACCAACAGCACCCGCAAAGACACCTTGCATAAGCCTGATGCATATTGCTTGCTGAATTGAGGTGGCTGTGCCAAAAGCTAAGCATGTCACTGCGCTCCCCAACAAGGAAGCCGTCAGGACAGCTCGACGGCCATGTTTCTCCGCAACGGTTGCCTGAATCAGAGTTGACTTCATAAGGTAGGGTCACGAGGTTTAAGCAGGTTGGAGCGTACCCAAAGTAAAGATGTTAGGAACTGGGTCAGGAAAAATGTGGCCACTGCAGGCAGTCAGAATGAGTTTGGGTGGAACAGTTGGCTTGTGGATACGTACCAAGAATGCCTGTCCAGAACGCGATATCCGCCTCCTCAGTGAGTTCACCAAAGCCTAATCTCGGAGTTAGGAATACGCCTGGTCGTCGATGGTCGGGATGAATGCACCTTTGACCATGAAAAGCAGGAAGGGTGTGGAAACGTTCGCTGAGAGAAACTCGCCAAGCATTGTCTATAACAAAAAGCTGGGATTATTCATCGTTCCCGGCGAGTTATTGACCCTCGTACGATAGAAAGAACAATCATGGATAGCACGGGTAGAGGGGTGGCGTAGACCTCCACTGGTTGCATCATCGTTGGGATTGGTGGTCTGTCGGCGGGTGAAGACGTTGAGTCACCACCATGTTCTTCGTCAAGATGATCCCTCCATCTTGATGTAAAGCTGGGTCTGTGTTGAGTTGCGAAAGAGAAACGGTTGAGAGCTCGTCGAATAGCATTTGGCTCGTGAACGGTTTCCGAGTCGTCCAAAGCAGAGTCGTCTACGCCAAATGTTCTTATCGGTAGTTGGTTCTCATTAGATTGTATTGAGGACATGGAGTGGTGGTGGTGGTGAAGAAGAAAGGGTGTTGAGCGGATTGAGAAGTGAGGTGACGAAGGTGACTGAGTTTGTACTTGTTCTCCAATGTTCGACTCATCCTCGCCAGGCAACCTACACCGTTCACTCCTCTTTCTCTTCGGTTCACCATCCTTTCGTCCTGGTCAAAACGCGCTTTCAATCTAATCGAGGGTATGTGTCAATCCCGTTCTCTCGCGATCCGAGCCCAGCGCGATCCTTACTGTATGTTTCCAAGATCAACCTAAGCTTCTCTCAAGGAACCGATAAACCATTCCCCGTCTGACAAGTACACTAAGTTCGTTTTCTCTCGAACGCGTGCACATGAGATTCACAGGTACCACCACGCTTACAGTTCACCTTAGTTCCAACGCCATCGCCACTGTGACTAACACAGCTCCCATGACCATCATTCGCACACGTTCATATCTCCAGGAAGACGTGGCAGTCTGGAAAAGAAACGATAAACCCAGTCGTTTGTGGCACCGCAACGTCTTCGAATCCATTCGCCTCGCAACTTGGGTGCCCCCGCCATGCTTCTACTACATGGAGTCCATGACTTACATACCAACTTGTCCTTACCTTCCCAATGCGGCTATTGAGAAAAATCCGCCTTGGCTCCTTTTAGCACGACGCCAAAATCCGAAGTCCTCCATTAATCATGGATGACGTTGATGGTTTTATTTTGACTGCGGGACGACCATACCACCTCTGGTTGTATTTTTTCCGTGCGACATTCGGGACTTTCCAAACGACTGACTCGGTTGGGTGATCAGATCCCATCCTGATTGACCCACGGCGTGCTATGGAGGCACAGATCAGCCGCCTTCCGTCACTTTTATGGCAACCTGCTCTTAAGGCGGTGTTGACTTCAACAATTGGTCGACACGGCCAACTTGAGAGATCTGGCAATCTGACTTCAATATCTTCTGTCTGCCCCTGGCTCTATCATTGGCGAACGGGATCCTTAAAAGCCAATTGGAGCGAAGAATTTCACGTTCTCTGTTAGCCCCGAAACTGGAGTTTCGCATTCCAGATTGGACCACGTCCGATCATCCAGTCCTCGTTATAAACACCTTTCCCAAACCTCATTTCTTCATCCCTCTCTTTGCTTTCTCTCTTTGCTGTGTTGTTTTCTTCGCTTTCGGTGTCCTGCTTTGTCAAATCGCCCCCCTTCAAACCTCCCCGCCCCAACCTCCAAACATGTCCAACTCCTCTACCGCCAGCCAGGTTCCTCGTCTGCCAGCCACCAAATTCGTTCTCCCCGACTTGGTCTCGCATTGCACCTTCAAACTTCGTACCAATCGCCATCGGAAGCTGGTCACGACGCAGACGAAACAATGGCTCTTCAAAGGCGATAATCTCGTAGGAAAGAAACGAGATAAATACCACGGTTTACAAGCGGGTTTGCTGACGGCGATGACTTACCCCGACGCCGCTGCTCCCCAACTCAGGGCCTGCAATGACTTCCTCACGTACCTTTTCCATTTGGACAACTTGTCAGATGATATGGACAAGCATGGTACTTTGACCACCGCGGATGTCGTCCTCAACTCCTTATATTATCCCCACACGTATAACACTCCAGCTCGTGCTGGGAAGATGACGAGAGAGTACGCTCATTCCATTTCGATCGTTGAAATCTTCTAAAGACGCCGTAGTTTGTTCAAGCGAATTCAGTCCACGGGCTCCCGAGGATGCCAACAACGTTTCATTGAAACGCTAGATTTCTTTTTCCAGAGCGTCACGCAGCAAGCGTCAGATCGTGGGGATGGCTCCATCCCGGATCTCGAATCGTACATTGCTTTGCGAAGGGATACTTCTGGATGCAAACCTTGCTGGGCGTTGATAGAATGTGAGCGCCTTTCGTTCCCTTTGGCAGTTTCATCGCGGCTTACTCGAGTTGACATAGACGCCAATAACTTGGACATTCCGGATGAAGTCATGGACCATCCTCTCATTCGCAGCCTAGGGGAAGCGGCCAACGATTTAGTGACGTGGTCAAATGTGAGTTTCGTCTTTTGCCATCATAATATACCACTTGGCACTGATATATCATACCATCTCTCAATCAAGGACATATTCTCATACAGCGTCGAACAATCCAAAGGCGATACGCATAATATGATCCCAGTCGTGATGAACGAGCAAGGCGTTGATCTCCAAACCGCCGTTGACTTTGTCGGCGAACTATGCAAGCAATCCATCGATCGTTTCAACGCCGACAAAGCGAGTCTCCCTTCCTGGGGCCCGAAGATTGACCGTGAAGTTGCCATCTACGTTGGAGGCTTGGCGGACTGGATCGTCGGATCACTGCATTGGTCTTTTGAAACCGAACGATACTTTGGGAAAACAGGACGCGACGTGAAAGCAAGTCGGATCGTGAATCTTCTCCCTCGGCGCGTGTGAAAAAGACACGCACACATCATCCGTTTACTCCGCTCCACAGGCACATAGTATGTCCATCCGCTCCTTCCACACATTGCCTTCACTTATTCCATTCAAAACATGATCAGTCTGCACCCCGTCCGTCCGTCAGCTGTCAGATCAGAAGGGAAAACCTGTCACTACATCACGCGCTAAAACTCCTTCCCGCTCCCCTTTTCCAACTCCCAACCCGCTTTGTATCAAGTACCGGTGATAGCACACAGGCCGCCTTTCGCCTTCGGCCTGTGTGCTGTATTTATATGGTCAGTTGACATGCCCTCCGCCTTTTTCTTGACGTTGTATTACTATCCCGAACTCGGGCAGTCCTCCTGTTCGCCTCGGACATCCGCTCCTTCTATAATATTTTTCCCCATCTTCACGCACATACTACTATTTGCCATCACACTCTTTGGACAATCCTTCTCTTTTGTTGTTATTTCTATATACATATTACAAGTAATTTATTCTGGATACGCCTAGCTCGTCTGTTAATTCACAAAACAAACCACTCCACCTAGATCACAGACAGCCTACCCCCATACCTTTTTCAGTCCCACCTCCGCTATTCCCGGATTTAACCTATGCTTCACTCCTTTACCTACATATTTCCGCAATTACTTGCGCGCTATCCATAGATTTTCACTCAGCTCGCGAATGCAAAAAAATCAATAGAATTTTCTTTCCCCTCATATGCCACCCGGCCCGGCAAATGCCGCTTGGGCCGACCTCCGATTGCATGCGAGCATGACGACCAACAATCAGTCATTTCGCACTGCTCTTTCCGAAAAAAATGGAAGTTGACCCAAAAAAAAAACAGAAAAAAAAAACAACAACACTGGATCCAACTATTGTTATACGACCATTGCAATGGGCGGCGACATCTCAATCTGGCGTCCGGCGGAGCCGCAATATCATTACACAGCTGCCAGTGCCAGCCGCGGCGATGCCCAAATGTCCAGTGTCCAATTTTGAATGTATTAGGGGCACATCTCCCCCCCCCTTCCCATCATGTTTCTGTTCCTTTCGGGCGTAGTAGCAGCGGAAACAAGGTGATAGTTGTATTGGTAGAACAATAGCGAAAAGTGCGCGGCATGTCATCATGACGTCGACTACACATGTCACGACAACTGATATTGGTTAGTTTTTCACAGAGATTGAGAGATCGTCAGTGGTCGACAGGGGGGGAAAGTTTCAAAACACAAAGCCGGAGACAAGGGTGAGTCATTGGGCCGACGGTATTTTCAGGAACCAATAGCGAGGTGGGCGGGAGGCGCGTGATACTACTAATAGTACCACAGGGTGTGTCAACGCGTCAACGCGTCAACGCCGTACGTTCTATAGAGCACATGGATTGATGTTTTAGGCTAAACCAAACAGGGAGCAGTAGACTCGGCGTCAACGCCAGAAACATTGTACGCGCCTGCCAACTCGGTGCCTGTTCTTTTTCTTTTGCATTTTGACGCGAGATCTCATAAGATTTCAAATTATTCAAGGTCCGTATTGTTTCGGTCGCAATTTTCGGTGATACAGAGCGCGAAGTTTTTTTTTTCCCTTCTTTCTCAGTGGTTGAGCGTTTGGTATTGAAAACCTGCGATCGCTATCATCCTACGCGATAGCGGGCTCCACGCTGAGCGCTATCTCCATCTCCTTTGATCGTCCTCGAATTGTTCGTGCGTGTGAGTTCCGCGAAAAGGTTAAAATGTTGAAAATTTGTTGAGCCAATAGGACACCCTCGGTACGCGAAGTCTGGCTCGGGCAACGACCACCGCTCATCCAGTGATTGGTGGGTTCGGCACGCGACGTCCCGAGACCCATCGCCAACCGCGTTTCCAGCGAAGAAGGAAGCAAGGATGCCACGCAGCCGAAAGCCTAAGGTTGATGAAACTGCTGCATCTATTCGTCGCGCTGCGCGTATGCTGATAGGTCCGTCGGTCTCGGACATTGTTGTCGTCTTGGCTTTCAGAATGGAAATGAGGGTAGTAATTGACTCGGACGTTTTTCCTTTCGCTTCTGACCGAACAGAGGCCGGTCATCAGGACTCCGAGAAATCCGGAGTGCGAGAACGATTGAGGCTCGTACGGATAAATGGTAGTTTACAAGGAGAAATCGAAATAGATTACTTTATCAGGAGCTCAATCTTGAGAAAGGTTCGGTATCAGATGCATGGTGAATTCTTTCTCAGACGACTTGGCTGTCTTCTAGAGGAAAAACATTTCGCGTTGAACCGGACTTGGAGAGTGTTGTCTTGTTTGCTTCTCGCGTTCGTCAATCAAGTGGTCATCTGGAATCGAAGTCGTGGTTCGTGAATGCTTCACAGCAGTAGTAAAATGAGGATGTGCCAAGTATTTGTTCAAGAAGTTGGCCGAGGGCCATAGACAAGCTGTTTTACACAATGGAAATGTACACATCTGACACCACCTTCATCGTCGTATCATACAGGCAACGATGAGGGTCGACGAAAAACTGGCACGACGGCGTCTCTGTGCGGATCTTCGAGACCCGTACAATCACAAATACATCATTGGGTTGACTGCCCCGAGGATTCGTCATTCGCCCAGCCTATAGGGGGAAGAAATTAGTTGCCAAATCTGTTACACTCAGCTGCGGGTCACTCACATCCATTAACTGCGTTGCACTCATGTGGAATGGCTCATTATCAGCCATCGCTGTCGTCTTCACCTCCAGGAAGTATCGAGGATACTTTCCTAACCACTTCTCTCTTGTTTCTTTGCCAAACAAGTGCTCTGTCAAGCCCCCGGACTGGTCGTGATAAACAAAGTCGGATGGGGAATTGCCGCTGTACGGTGGATATTCTGCACCTCGAAGTTCGCTGGTCCAATTCTCGAAAGAAAAATCTGGAAGACCAAGTCGGAGAAAGTTGAACACCTAGAAAAGGGCATAGTGAGATTGATGAAACCCGAAAACGGAAACAAATTTCTAACGAAGAGTTCACCCAGCTTTCCGTTTTCTATTGCAGCTTCGGGTGTCTCAAGACTCGTTCCATGAGGACGTGAAGAATTTTCTACGTTCACCTGCGAAGGGGTGGGTCGGAAGTCGGAAAGTTGAAGAGGCGATGCCAGTTCGACTTGACCGAAAGGTGCCCAGCCCATATTTCGTATGGAATGAGGCTCTAAGTACGGCGAGAGAGGTAGCGCAGGATGTCTGGGATAACTATATGGATGTTGTGGCAGCTGCGGCCACACTCCATTCGGATCCGGGTAATTTCCTGAGTAGTTAGCCCAGGGATGAGCATGATACGGTTGCATTGCATAAGAATTGTGAGGGAAACCGCCCCAGTGCATATTGCCATTCGGTTGTCTTCCGGATAACCCAGCGGCGGGAAGTAGGGTGGGCTGGTAGGGGTTCCAAGACTGAATCGCGGGAAGCTTTTCACCACTTGACCATACGGCGCCGTTTGCTGTGTGGCTGGCAAAGTCGTAATCTTCGACTGAGGGGTCATTACTGTGCGATAAGGATCCTGGGCTTCGAGTGACAAAAGAGGGAGGGCTTTTCAACCAAGAGACGTCTCGAATTTGAGATTCAACGTCAAGTGGTGGCAGATTCATGTGGTCAAGAAAAACAGAACCTTGTGGGAGGCCCAGCTGCATGATTGAGAACATCATAGCATAATCGATCTTCAGATGTTGTGAAAGAATCCTGCACATATCCAAGAGTGCGTTCTGCGCCGACTCGCAGATGGTGAACACGAAAGCACCCTCTGCTTCCTTGAGGTGTACCTCGGTCGAGATCGTCCGTGCAAAAGCACCGAGAACGTAGCGCGAGCGTATAGCTTTGACGCGAATGACCTCAAGTTGTGAAAGCTTGGGCAGAAGAGTTTTCGCCATGATAGCGTCGGGAGACACCAGGTTTTGCACCATCCTGAAACCATGCAAAATGAGCAAATGAGGTATATCCTTCAAGGCGAGTCACAGCTACCTGGCGAAGAGACTGATTCTGTCTGTGAACCGTCTAGAGAGCTTGACATCTGGAACACCGCCACCATCAACATCAACGGAGATACAGACCGCGTTCTCGATTCTGCGTGTTACCGTTATGTCTTTGAACGTCGTATGTTCCAGAAGTTGTCGTATCCGATGATATGAGACATCTTGGTCGAAGTGGAGAAACGCAACGTGCCTCGAAAACTCTCGTGCGAGTTGACCTGTGGGGTCCGGTATATAGATGTCAGCCAGCTTTGAGAGCCGAATCGTTCCAGTTGGGAACTTCGCTGGAAAGATCTCAGCATTACGCAAGTCCGTCAACCAAGTCAGATCATGGGGATCTGGAAGGCGAATCAGGGATTCGATATCGCCGAGGATGTCTTGGATTCGCCGATGTTTGATCTCGTCGAGGGACGACGAGCGGTGCCTTGAGGCAAAGTGAAGGACTTCATCTAGCATGATACGCTCATGAGCGTTAGGCAGTTCAAGGCAGCGCAAGAAGAGGTTTTCGTATGCTGAGAACATTGTTGATACAGCAATTTTGGATTGCATCGAGGGAAACCCTTTCCAAACAGCTTGTGTGCATGGAATCCATCGCAACGGAGAGCCGGGGTCGCTCCTGCACAGAATTAAAGGGTGGCTTCGAAAAGTTGCTCTGAGACTGTAGTGAGAGAGTCGACAACGATGAACATGGATCACTCAGCATACCTGATTACATGAATGTTATTCCTATCGTCGTACTGAGCATCAAGCTGCTTGTAAATGTTGATGACTTGAGGGAGCACCCGGCCTTCATCACCAGGTTGCAAACCAACTTGCTGAAGCCGAATCAACAACTTGAGATAGAAGCCTCCGTCGGCTGTCGTGGTGACTCCGACTTCTCGAAGGAAGAGAAACTCCTCTGGATTCTTGAGTGGAACGAAAGGGAGCTCAGGAAAGGGGAGCAGCTCCGCCACCTGGAGGAATACCTCCTTGAGCATCCGTGTTCCCCCCGTCGTGACTTCTACATATATATTCGAGATCTGTGATATGCCGCTGGGAGATAGATCTCTTGCAAACGATGTCCAGTAGAACTTGAGAACATGCAAGGCGACCTCCGTTGGATGTTCGCGCAAGAAGTTGACAAACTCTGGGCACAATAATCCTCGAGTGACGCGCGGGGCGACTCGAATTCCCGCCGTGGTCTTCAGCCACGAGCGCCAGCCTGCGAGGGGCACATCCGCTGTAAAGATTGGGTGCAGGAAATCCGCGCCTTTGACCACTTCTCGAAGAGAGTAGGAGGTGCCGTCGTGCGTCGGCAGCGACGCAGTATCGTCCATGTATAACCCGTCCGCCTCCTTCTCCTTGCCATTTGTGTCGCAGAAAAGAAACCCAGGGCAATGTTGAAAGTTTCCGTGGGCATACAGGTAGATAGCGTGACTATGCCGCGCACCAGGCGAGAGGTGCACACGCGACCGATGTCTCTCGCTGATTAAAAAAGCAATTTTATCCGGATCGACCTCCTTGACACCAAGACGGTCAAAGAGTTGCTTTCGAAAACCGTTGTCGGGTGGCCGGTATACCAAGTGAAGGTTAAGGTCACGAGGAATGACGGACGCCCCCTTGTCGTAGAAAAGGTTGGGGATGGTCGAGTTAGCCCAAACACCACTGCTGAGGGGAATGATCCGTAGTAACTGGAGGCTTTTAAGATTCGCTTCATTGAGAAGTATGCCTGCGATCTTTTCGTGCCATTCTGACGTTTGGTTGGATAGAAGGAAAGACGGGTGATTCAAACCGGAGATGATATCGGATATTTTCATATCTCGTGCTCCCAATTTACGCAGCACTGCGCCATCGCGCGAAACGTCGTAATCCAGGGACAGGTATTCAAAATCGTTCATGAGGCAAGCCTCTGGTATCAATGGTGTGAGGGAGTTGACTTCCCTATATTTCTCGAGAAGAATGACGAGTCGAGTAGGAAGGCGGAACTGGTTCTGGGAGGACTTTAAGATGGGTGAAAGAGAGAGCTGAAGAAAAATGTGGTCCTCGATATACTTGAAGAATGGGTGACTGATGTTCCGAGGGAGATAACGTAACCACGCGGTCTCCAGCCCACTTCTAGTGTGAAATATGTCGATGGCCAGTATGAACGCGTCCACGACGCCTTTTCGCAGAGACAGATTCCACCGAGAGTCGATGTGGAGGTCTTCGCGACTGGACAACGTCAATAGGTCTGCCTGAATTACGAACTAGCCCCAAGCAGGGAATAAGCGACTGTGCACGGGTATAAGATAAAACACACCGAAAATCCATACGACCTAATAGGTAAAAAGGAATGGACGTCTTGCTCATGTATCAGGGGTTTTCCGTCATCGCTAATGGGAAATGCTAAAACGACTTCGCTTCTGCTGATCCCGGGTCGCTTCGGATCGTCGCGGCTTGTTTTCGCCTCGCATCGCGAGATGATGTACCGAGATTGAGTCCCAGGTTCGCCACTGATCTTCCGCTCCAAGGCAACTTCGTTGTTTCCTAACTCTTGTCTGGAAACGCACAAAGCTCGTCCATTGTGGAGTGTAAATCGGAACACCTTCAATTTGCGCAGAAAAAGCATTAGGCTTGGCTTGATATCGTCAACGTGAGATTTCAGGGCTCCGTAGTTCGTATGTGAAGAAAGTGATAGGCGGAATGTGGTCCAGCCCGTCTTTGTAGGGATATAAGGACGCCATATGGGAGTTATCATCCCAAGTTCCCGGCGCTTATCGAAGGTGAAGGTGTACGGTCCTGAGGCAATATCTACGGTGTCGGCAACCTTGAAGACGGATTTGAAACCTAGCATAGTGAGTGGAAATGTGGGTATGATTAAGTGTTGCTATTCTGGCAGTAGGACACCTTTACCAATTCCTTTTTCTCCTGCACGGATGTTCATCCCAAAGTACAACTGAACAAAGGGTGGCATGCATACCGATATACCCCATTTGTTCCTTTTTGGTACTCGCTCCCACCTGACACAGAGCTCTGACGTTCTCTGCTGTGAACCCGGTCTCGTTGCACTCAATGAGCAGACTATCTGAGTCCAGGGTGAGGCGTAGTTCGGGTGTCACTCCAGGCGCGTAGGTATTATCTTCTGCATTTTGAATAAACTCTAAGACAAAGTGAGTCGACTTGGAGTATAGTTCTTCAGAGAGACTGTTAAGGCGTGTAGCGCGATGGTCAATTAGAAGGTTTAAGTAGAAACTGAAAGCGCTGACCAGGTTAAGGCACGAGAAAGGTTTTCCTTCAGGTGATCGATAGTTCCGAGAGTGATACGGGAGGCTGAAGCCCTGAGGCTTTCATCAACACCATGTCCAGCGCGGATTGCGGTAATGAGGTCCATGGTCTTTTATGAAGAGTTCGACTCGAGGGCCACTCCTATGTGAGCATCAACGATCGGTTATGTAATGGAGGCCAATTAACTCAATTCACACGGTGATTCGACAATTGTGAATTTTGCACCAAGTAAAACGCGTACGGGTCATTACAAGCGAGAGTGGAGATGAACACAGAAACCAAGGTATATATTTGCAACTTCCATCGTTAATCTCTTTATCCGAGCACACTGATTTCCACATCCGATTCAATCCTCATTCGTTTTTGGTACAGGCATCGGTGAGGGTCCACGAAAAACTTGTGGCGAGGCTTGTCCGTGCGTATGTTCGACACCCGGACAACAACATAAACATCATTGGGCTGGGTTCCAACAGGAAACGTATATTTGGCAGCCTAGACGCCAGCCCTCGTCAGGATTTATCACAATAAACAGAGAACTTGAAGGAGAGTCGCATACATCTGACAACTGTCTTTGGCTCATGTGGAATGGCTTTTGTTCGGACATAGCAGTTGTCTTGACTTCGAGGTGGAATCGAGGATATTGGCCAGACCATTTCTCCGCCTCTTGACCGAACAGAAATTTAGTCAATACCCCTTGCTCGTCTTGGTAGATGAAGTCCGCTGTTGAGCCGTATTGCCGTTGTTCCGAGAGGTCCGGTGCCATGTTCAGAAGAAGCTTCTTGACCTGGAAAGAGTACCATCAAAGATGCAAAATCATAACATGTAGTGGCTGCTCACGTATTCCTCTCCGAGCTTGCCATTCTCAGTTGCAAAATCGGACCTAGTGTTGAAGGGCCCCATACGATGCAGACCAAACGACGCTATCTCTTTCAAATCGATGTGGTTGATCATTGCAGCTATTTCATTTATTTTTTCGGGATTGACGCTGGCGTCGAATAAAGCTTGATTACTTTTGCCCTCATAGGCATGCTTCGCAGGCGTAACGAAGCCACGTTGCTCGGAAGGTAGATCAAAGTCAAGTCTGGAGTCGTGGATTGGAAGTACGACATCGTCTGGAGTTGGCATTGCGATCTTCCTTGGGTCGCTTTGCCATAAAAAACGCGGTTCGTCAAGGGATGCCACCTGAAGTTCATCGTAGGTGGCAGACAGGTCGAGCGCTGTCGATACTCGACAATCCAAAGTGTTTTGTGGAACAGGTTCTTGAACGGAGGGGAGAGACGTTCCGCGATGCATCCCCTCCAAGATAACTTCCAAGGGTGGGATATCAAGATCGTCCAAAAATTCCGAGGCACCACGGATATCCATGTGCACTACCATGAAGAGATGGCTACGGTCCAGCTGCAGGTATGTGGAAAGAACCTTGCACACGCCAGCGAGATCGTCCTTCGTAGACTCGCAAAGCACTATGTGTATTGCTTCATCCGCTTCCTCGATGTGTGCATCGGTGTTGACTTGCACAGAGGCACCCGCGAGTACTTGATGGTGCCAGATGCTTTCCACTCGATCGACGGTCAGACGACTCAACTTCTGGGTTAAAACCTCGGGAGGAGATTGCGCAGCTTCATGTGACCTGGAAAAGTACAACATCCTAGAAACAAGGAAGGAGTCAAGGACTAGGTAGAGGCAATTGATCTGTTGCCGAACTACGCACCTCTGAAAAAGTTCCAATTTCTCAGTAAACCGCAAAGCAGATTTGCGGTCAGGGACTCTTTCACCATTGACAACGACACTTGTAGACACCGCCTTCTCGATCCTCCGCATATCCGCAAGTTCTTTGAATACCGCGTGACCCAGTATATGCCGAATTCGATGATAAGACAAGCCTTGGATCAGGTCGAGGAACGGGACATGGCCTGCAAACAGTTTGGCCAGTTCACCCCTGGTGTCCGGCAGATAGATCTCGCCCAGCTTTGACAGACGTATCCCTCCTGATGGGTGTCGCGCAGGGAATATGGGGTCGTCTTTCATTTGATTGAACCAGCTGAGATCGGCATTGCTTTGATAACGAGTGATGTTTTGAATGTCTGAGAGAATGCCGCATATCCGTTTGTGCTCTGTCTCGCTAAGAGCTTGTCCCTCATGCTTTCTAACGAAATCTCGAATTTCCTCGAGCATGACATCTGCCTGTGCGTCTTGAAGTCTGAGGCATTGGGTGAAAAGGCTCTCGTAGGCCGAAAGTGGTGGGTGCAGAGAGGACTTCAACCTCATAGATGAGAACCCTTTCCATACGGCGAGAGAAAGAGGGATCCACCGGAGAGGAGGGTCCGCACTGGTTTTGCAAAGAATCAAGGGGTGCTTGTCAAACGCAGCCCTGGAGGTTCAAGCAGTCAGTTAACGGACAGGGAGATAGAGGCGGTACAAACCTGATCAATTGTAGGTTGTTTCCTTCGTTGAACCGAGCATCGAGTTGTTTGTATATCCCTTCAACTTGAGAATATATGGGACCGTCCGGAGGCGTATTGGCCTGATGGATGTGAATTAATTGCCGGAGGTAGAGTTCCCCGTTTACAGAGGTAATGACGCCGAGATCTTGTAGAAAAAGGTAGTCGGTTGGGCGCTCAACGTCCACAAAGGGGAGATTGGTAAAACTCTGAAGATCGTGTACTTGAAGGAAGCAGTCTTTCACCATCCGTCGTTCGCCGTCTGTGCAAGTCACTTCCAATTCGCCAAGTGCGGCCTTGTTCGTTGTCAGCAAGTTTGGGGACATGGACCCCCAATAGTATCGAAGCGCGCCGAGTGCCTCTCGGGTGGGACGGGAGCGTAGGAACTGAATGAATTCGGGGGATATCATGCCGGATGAGCTCACGAACGGCGAGACTCGAACCCCGACGTTACTTTTAAGCCAGGTCCGCCATGACTCATCGCGCTCCAAGAAGATGGGATGGATGCAAGAGTTAGGAGCGATATCATTGAAAGAGTAGGCTGCTCCAAGTCGGTCCATATAAAGGTCGCCTGCATCCCTTGATTGGCCATGGACATCACAAAGACGGAAACGTGGAGCGCTTTTGAGGTTTTTGTTCTGAAACAGATAGCGGGCGTGTTCAAGTCGGATAGGTGGAGTCAAAGTACGAGAATGGGATGCGTGTTTCGCATTGATTAAGGACGCAATTTTTCCGGGGTCAACCTTTTGAACGCCGTGTTCGTTCATAAGTCGCCAAGCGTCCGATGACCAAGAGATGGGAACGAGGAGATTATATTCAAGATCGCTGGGAATCGAGGACTCGTCTGTGTCGAAAAATAGGTTATCATGCTTGAGTTTCACCCATTCCCCGCTTTTCAAGGGAACGAGGCCGAGGTCACGAACAGTGCGAATGCGCGCCTCCTCGTGTAGAATCCGGCATACTGTTTCGTACCATGATGATTGGTGATTCTTTGGGCGATGCGACCAGATACGGGAATGGGCTAGGCCACTGGCGACATCGGATATAGCCATATCGCGAACGCCCAATGTGCGTATTGTTGGGCCATCCTGATGAATGTCATATTCCGAAGAGAGGTAGCGATAAGATCCAGGCAGGCATTCTTCAGGAATCACTGGAAGGCCGCCATCCTTGTACTTTTCAGGAAGAATGATGAGCTCCGTAGGCCGACAGAAGTGTCCGCCAGATGACTTCAGCACAGGGCGTTGAGAGATGGCGGACTGTACTTCGCTTTGAACTTCACTGAAGAACGAGTCGTATATACTGAAGGGTAGGTAGCGCATCCACGTGGTGGATAGTTTGTCGTGCGAAATGAAATCATCGATGGAATGCAGGAAGCAATCAACAATGCCTTGCCGAAGAACGAGGTTCCAACGCGAGCTGGCATGGATATCCTCACGATTCGACAAAGTGAGGAAGTCACCTTGAATGAGGAACTGAACGGAAGACCAAAACAAGAGTGAGAATCGTTGCAATATTGGAGAGAAATGAAAACCTACGTGGAATCCATACGATCTCATAGGTAAAAACGAGTGAACATTCTGGCTTTCAATGATTGGTTTTGTGTCTTTGTTGACGGGAAAGGCCAAGACTATTTCACTTTCTCCAACTCCAAGTCTCTTGGGCTCGTCTGTATGGGTCCGGACATTGTGTTTTGAGACGAGATATCGATGCTCTATTGGCGGACAGCTCTCTCGATTGACTTGGAGGACTACTTCGCCCTTGATCTCCTCTCGGCTCATAGTCACGGTTTCGGAAGGAAGTTCGATCTTAAATGTCCTCAACCTGCGCAAAAAGAGTAGAAGGGTGGGTTTGATGTCCTTCACGTGCTTCATCAACTCTTGCTGATTGGTTTCTGGGGAAAGCGACAAGCTGAAAGTTGTCCATCCCTCCCGTTTGGGGATCGAAGAGTCCCAAATGGGTGTAATCATTCCGAGTTCTGCATGTTTATCGAATTTAAATGTAAATCCGCGGGACGAGATTTTGACGACGTTTGCGGCTTTGAAGACGGACTTGAATCCTAGAGGTCCAACGTATAAAGTAACGCTCCCGACAAACAGAAGAGCGACTCACCTATGCCCTTTTCCCCTATCGGAACAAACGTTCATCAGCATCGATCGATCCTAACGATCGGATCACTGACCTATATACCCTGCCTGTTGCGTTTTCGTACTAGCGCCGACTTTGCAGAGCGCCTTGATGTGGGGGATCTCAAAGCCTAATTCATTGCATTCTATAGTCAAGACACCACCGGTCAAAGCGATGCGCAGCTCGGGAACGACATTGTCATATGTGTTGTCGTCTGCGTTTTGAACGAATTCCAGGATGAAATGGGTGTCTTTACTGTACAATTCCTCAGAAAGACTGCACGAAACAATCAGCTCGTAAAGCAGATCAGATCAGAATCTGACTTTACCAAACCAGTGCGCGAGAGAGATTTTGCTTCAGACCGTCGATCGTCCTGAGTACAGCCGAAGAGGCAGAATTTCGAAAGGTTTCATCGATGCCATGTTCAGCGCGAATTTCTATAATTGTGTCCATGGTCGTTCTGGTGAAGTTAGTTGGAGCCGCTGCGCAGCCTTTGTACCAGCAGCCTCGAGGCACTGATAGACGCCCATCGATGCCAGATAGGCTTCACTATTACATCACCATCCGCAGCCTTTCAAACCGAGGGGGACAACACAATCAGGT
>CEMH01202545.1:0-16330 GCA_001179725.1 Macrocystidia cucumis | reverse complement strand
AGATGCCAACCCCTCGCAGAGATCTGAAGGAGAAGCTGTTCCGTGCGCACATTCCTACTCTTTCGTTTCTCTCAACATCTATAAACGAGTATTACGACTGGTTTAGACATCACTCATCGTGTGCTGCGACAAACTGGGCTTCGAAGCGGTACCAATTCAACTTCAAGTAAGTCCTTCAACATTAGATCGACAATGCCGGACTTCAACTCTCGAACGACCTTGTCCTCAGGTATATCTGGTGCGAGTGGGGAAAACGTAGAAGATACCTCCAAGGCCTCACCACCCAGGACAGAACCCCCCTCCTCACTCTCAGCTATCTCTCAGCTTCCAGTGCCCAGGATCCCGAATTCAAACCCTGATAGCGCGCCGGACTCGGCTTATCGTCTAGTTTCGAGTCAGGCTCCGCTTACCAGGATTCACAGGTTATTTGCGGAACATGGACCCATTATCACAAACACTCTCAAGCTAGGTCTTGAAGTCACCGAGAGTTTGGCCGAGATAGTCCCTATCCCGGGAGTAAAAGCGGGAGTTGGAGCGCTGAACACCATTTTAAAGCGTGTTGAGGTGTGTAAATATCTGGCTCGGTCGAAAGATGTGACTGATTTCCGTCGCAGCAAACATCGCAGAACAGAATTGGCATTGAGAGCCTTATCGTTTATGTGGAGTTGATGACCGACATTTTGAGGAAGGCTCGTGAGCAAGAATCGCCTATGGGAAATCAGATGTCTCAAGAATTGAAGACCGAGATTGTTGGTGTTGAAAGGTAGACCAGCTACCATGAATCTGTAAGAACAACGAGGGACTGATAAATTGAATTGTTCAGCTCATTGCGGAACATCCTCGAGGCTGCCAGAAGATTACAGGATGGTGGCAAGGTAGCAAACTTCGTTAACGCGTTGGAAAACGCGCAAGCCTTGATCATCAAGTTTCAAAATCTCGAACACGTACTCCGCAAATTTGAGGTACTACGTCAATCTTTGCCTGGAAATTGTATTCTCACCAAGAGACCCCAAAGATGAGCGCAATCCTCAAGACACACCTGGACGTTGTGGTACGGTTCTTGCTCACTTCGTCGTGAAATCTCCTGATAAAGCTTTCCATTAGGACCTCAAGGCAATGGGTCAGTCGCACTACAAGAATGCTGTCCTCTTTAGTGCTCAAAAACTCCATAGCAATACTGGACAAGCTACCACGCGCGAAAGGCGCTCGTCGCGATAGCATTGATCGACCAGCTTGTCTTCCAGGAACGAGAACCGAGGTTTTGGGTGGGATCACCAAGTGGATCAATGCCGATACGCAACGACAAATATATTGGCTCAACGGAGGTGCAGGAACGGGGAAGACGACAGTGGCTCTCAGCCTTGCGAATATGTTGGCGGGAGACAACAAAATGACGAGTGCGAGCTTCTTCTGTTCCCATACGACCTCTGAACGCAGTCAGATGAACCTGATTTTCCCGAGCCTCGCATACCAAATCGCTCAACACAACAAACGTTTCCGCAACGAGCTCATCCGTGTTATTCAAATAGACAATGACATCGGACACGCGTCCCGTTATACACAGTATGAGAGGTTGATCATTGAACCCCTGGCAAAAATTCCACCTCCAGAACGACCAATCGTGCTCGTCATTGACGCATTAGATGAATGCTCTGAGTCCCGTGCTCCCGAAGAGATCCTAACCATCATCGCGTCCGGAATTTCATCCATCCCATTCCTCAAGGTGTTTGTTAGCAGTCGACCAACGTCTTCCACCAACGATGCCTTTACCAACAAGGAACTCCAAGGAAAAGGGAACATATTTGTCCTTCATGACATCCCAGCCGAATTTGTCAATGAGGACATTCGAAAATATGTCACCGATCGCTTGGGAAGGTGTTCTCGATCGTTTGCCTCGCCACCGCTCGGAACGTGGCCACCCAAGGAGTCTGTGGAAGTCCTTGTCCGCAGGGCAGCTGGATTGTTCATCTACGCCTCAACTGCGTGCGCATACGTCGAGGGCAGAGGCGACCCCCAAATCAAACTCACTTTTCTGCTGAACCACACCGACACCTCACTTGAAGGTATCGACGCGCTGTACTGCCACATTCTCAAGAACGCAATATTGCACTTTGACAAGCAGTCTCTCGTTGACTGTCGGATGATCCTTGCAGCGACGCTTCACCTCCACAACCCCTGGCGTTTGCAGGACTTGGCCGATTTACTCGGCTGCACCGTGCACCATATCGCTGGTATTCTGGGTGACCTACAAGCGGTGATTGTTGTCCCGGATGATCCAAGCCTTCCACTCCGCACTCTTCACGCGTCGTTCTACGATTACCTGACTTCGGGTATACGATGTCTTCCTGATATGTTCACCCCACCTCCTGCAGCACACGACATGCTCACTGTCCGTCTAATCGAGTATATATCCTTGGGGTTGGTGTCGGGCAGCGCGAATATACTTCATCCGCCAGTGGCCGCCCCCAATCCAACTTATTCTTGGACTCTTCGCTACGCTTGCCTCCACTGGTTGCGTCATTTCCAACAAAGCTCCAAACAACCTTCCTTTGGGGCTCCTCTCGAGGCCTTCGCACAACAAACAGCTTTACATTGGTTCCATTATATTGCCAAATATCATAGCCACGATGTTGAAAACCAACTCACGCAATTGAAGCAAGTCTTATCATGTGTACGTTTTTGCTTCGCTACCGAGAATATGGCTGACGTCTCCTTGTTGTCGACTCCAAAGTATGAATGTTCAAGCCTCAGCGAGTTTGTGGAAAGCTGCACTACCTATCACAATGACAACTCGATATCTTATCTCGACGATGAGTTTGGGCCCCTCTCATTACTTGTGTTCCAACCCCCCGAACAGAAGATGCGACAATTCTATCCGACTTTCCCTCTATTGACTGCATACTCCCCATCCACCATCAAACTCGAAACGACAGCCTTCACGTTGTGCTCTGATGGGAAACACTTCTTATCTGGTGACGCAGACGGGTCACTTGGGTTTTGGGAGGTCTCAGAGTCGAGCGTACCTCAGAACAACGTCTGGCGCGCTCACAACAGTGCTGTCTTAGCGTTGGCGTGCAGAAAGGACAACTTGGTTGCTTCGTTGTCGTCTGACGGAGACATCAAGCTTTGGGCGCAATACACTGGTGCCCTCCTCGCCGCGCATCAAACACTCCTTGATGTGCGGCATGGAAACGCGTCCTTGGCATTTTCACAAGATGGTCGGTTTCTTGTGTTTGCGTGCAACGTGGGGTGGTGCATCTGGACTTGCACGTCGTCTGCGCTGGTTATTGTGGAAGGAGGAGACTTCAGTCAGGTTACAGTGCGTGGTCGGCCTGTTGAGCGGACAAAGTGGACCCTTCGTGTATACCCGCTCCTTCTGTTTTCTCCAGACAACGAGAAAGCCGCGTATCTCCGCCAGCACTTTGACCCGAACTCGGATTGGCCTAAACTACAGGAGACAGTCGTATTATCCCTCGGAGGCAATCAGTCCCAGACGCCGCGTTTCAGTGAAAAAACGGACACACCTCAGATCGGCATCATCCAGCCTTCAAAGTTCCACGACCCAGCCGAATTTGACCATGAGGATTCGGAAGAAATAGATGAGGAATGGCACGGAGCTCAATTGGACTCGGACTGGAGGGTTGGATTCATGCAGCCGACGTCTCACGTTGAGAAGACGAACCGATCGCTCGAAATCATTGACGACTGGATTTGTGATCGGAAACCCACCCGACTGTGTTCCATTCCATATCGATATCAGCACCTCACTATCATGGCTCCTGATCGTGACTTCATCCTTACGTATCTTGAGGATCAGCGTCGATTCCTTGTTATCCGGTTGCATGAGGATTATTGCCCTTGATTTGGCTGACGTCCATACATCCGGCGCCATGTGCTCTAAATAAATGAAAGAGGCTGTGAATTTCTTCACAAAGTGGTTGTAACATTAGATGATACCCATTGTGATCGTCAAAAGTGCATGAGTTACTCTATCACACTGTCCCTGCTCAATTCGCTATCCTGGGTCAGGCATAAGATCGTGATGGTATGGATTTTTTGGACCACGAGCTCGGTGAAGTTATTAACGTCGTTCTGAGGCGACGCTGGGTGACAGAAACTCCGAGGTGTAGGTTTTCAGACTCGGAGTGTAGTCGAAATATATGTCCTGGAGCTCAGTAGCATAATCAAGCAACGATGAATGGGAAAAAACCTTCACCATTCGGTTCCCCTCGTCTGGGTTCACGATTTGAACGTTCACCATGAGTCTACATATCTTCCGTTTGATATCATGATTGTTCAAATGGAGCTTGGTTGAGTGGTTCACAAAACTGCAGCCATAGAAGGAATGCTGATCGCAGCACAATACAAAAGCATGGATCATAAAACTCGTCGGATGCGATTGGGTAAATCTGCAATGACGAAAACTAAGAATGGTTGTATACAGGTTGGATATTCAGTAATCTTCAAACACGATACGCGCTGGACTCCTAGTGAAGAGAATCGAGCTCATCAACACAATCGAATTTTCGAACGGAACACAACAGAACGTACCTCTTCTCAATGCCCTGTACACGAACAGCAATTTAATCAGCTTAACAGCCACGAATGAGGAGGAGCGATACGTACTCGATCGAACCAGCTGATCTGAGCCTGCAACTCCGTCAAGCCAAACAACAGGACCACATCAAATTCCGCTTCGAACCAAACCCTAGTCCCCTTTGTACCCCTTCGTTGCAACATACTCTTCTTGTTGCCTGACACATCTGCTGAGATCGTGCAAAGTAGCCTATAATTCTCTAAAAACGACGTGAGATCCAAATAGAAGAGAGCGAGAAATATGGTTCGAAGGCACTAACCTTCATCGACATCGAGCCATTCAGGATTCTCAACGTCGCCGCTGTAGCACCAAATTTGGGCCGTGAGCTCTTGGCATTGGGCTTTTGTGCGGAATCGAGCGACGACTGGTTTCTTGAATTCACGAGTTTCGGTAATCTGAACACTCTATCAAAAGGTTACATATGTTGGCTGACGATATGGCTGTGGAATGAAGCACCTTTGGAAGGATACACTCAAAAAATCCATCGACGAGAACCTCCCCGTTGACCGACATGCGACTCTTATGCACACGTTTCTCGTGTTCCGGAAAGTACGGGATGAACGGAATTGAGACTTCGGTACCGTAATAGATTTTGGACATCCGAGCTGTTACGGAGTGGTCCAGATAGAACGATATGGCGCCATCCGAGACGGCTTTGTTGCTGCATGACGCTTCTGTAAGCTTTCATGCACGAGAGAGATAAAACGGAAGGTCACTCAACACATGGCCGTCGGGACGACAGACGTTCAAACTGATGTTTCTGGATGTCAAGCCCTCTTTGACGCCCGAGAAAAGCCAGTCGCTTGCGGCGAATCCGCCAACGAGGAAGAGGGACTGATGGTGACGGCGTTAGGTCTCGCTTTCCATGAACACAACAATCGACGCACTGTTATAGGGACCTTTGAATGTCGGATCTGCTCCTGGACCGACCCAACAATACAAGTTACAGATGGCTCAAAAAACGTCGCCACTGTCGCTCCTGGAACTTTGAGTTGACCCATGGATATATTCAAACTTGCGTCCCTATCCCTCGGAGAACCAAATTTGATGAATGAAGGCTCTGTTTTGTCTCTAAACCGAAGCTTCGCAGATTGGTCGAAAGACTTTTCTATGAAATTGATATCTTCCTCAAAGCGCGAGCCCTTCAAGTGACCTTCACGTCGTCAATAGGTGTTCTAGTCCGGGATGAATGGGAGACGACTTACTCTCGAAGAATAATCGAGCCTCTCGCGTGACGAAAATCGAACCTTTGAAATGACCTGCGATGACCCAACATTAGTTGCGAAAATCGCGAGTCTTGTGAATGTGGAACAAACACTGAGCGGTTGCGACCTCTTGGTATTCGTTGTCCTTAGGTATATTTGCGTTGACGCGTGCATAGGCGCTAAGGTCAATGGTGCCACCTCCGGCGTCTACAATCAAAACGCCATCCGTTCCCTGAAAAAAAGATCACCATGCATTACTCCCCAGGTCTCCCACAACGGCTTTGTGGGGATCATCATCGTACCTGAAGTCCCTCCGTTGCCAATCCGTTATGGACGCAAAAATGCAGACTTGCTTCGCCTTCAGTAACGAACCGGACCCTCTGACCGTCTTCCGGCCGCGCCGAGATAAGCCCAGCCTTGATAGCCGCGCGTCTCATGTTTGCTTGTTGGGCGCCTTCCCAGCCATTGGGATGAGAGAGGACATAATCAATGTTGTCTTCGAATGAACGCCACATCTCTTCTCCATTAGCATGAGTTTCTTGGAAATAGGTTCTCGCGCATTGGAAAAGGTAGCCAAAATAGTCTGCAAAGACGTCGAGCACTGCTTTGTTTTGAGGAAGTGGCTTGATAGCGTCGTCCACGGAGGATGTCCTTTTAGCGTTGGGACGGAGGTGGAGTTTGAACCTTGAAATAGAAAGGTTGTGATGAGGAAATATCAAAAGTGTGGGGGGGAAAGTGGCATACAATCGGCACTCGAACCACCCTTCGTTTTCCTTTCGCTCTTGCATGACATCGCTCACTGCTTCAGCCCCACATGCTTTCACAATTCCGTTGGCGTCGTAGAGTATAACTGTCGGTATCTTTGAAGATCCTCCTGAGTGTTCTTGGGCCGGATATCTTGCAATTAGGAGTAAAAAACCCTCCTCGTCATTGAAGCTCGGTTCGACCGTGGACCCACCTGTTCACGCCTTTGATTTCGGGTACCAATCCTGGATCCAAAACGCTGCAAAAATAACAATCAGAAATGGTATAGTAACCCTTTCAAATTTGTGCTCAAACCTGTAAGAGACGCCACTGAAGGTCGTGCCAAGATCGAAGGCCAAGACGAGTTTCCGAGTCTTGCCGCTGTATGCAGCACGCGAGGGTGTGTTATTGGGAACTAACATGGTGGTTGATGGTAGCGCACTGGAAGGTTTGCGCAGGTGGTGTGTTCACATATAGTGGAGAATCCGCAGCAACCTCGAGGAGAGGATGAAAGGAATTGAATGATGGCACTTATCATGTAATTTCACACGGGTGACTCCCAAGGGCGCCTCCTGAGCCGATCACGAAATTTCTGTTCAGAAAATCGTTGTTCTCACCAGGGATAAAACAATAACGACTTTGCACCAAACCTTTCGCTTTCTCTTTTCAAATATCTGAATGAACTACGCCACACTTGCCACGAAATATGGCTAAACCTATATCGAAAACCTCACAGAAGCCTCAACAAGCCCATCGCTCGTCTTCGACATCAACGCCCACTTCGGCAAGAAGCTCAACGCTTCCTCAAACGCTGGAATCTTTCCTCCTTCTTTCGCTCCGCCCTTTCTCATACCAACCAACCCACTTTCATATTCAGCCCACTCGCATGCAACCCTCCCCCTCAGCGCTTCCTCTTTCACCTCCCCACCGCCACCATCCACATTACGTTCACTTCCCCACCCCACATTGACCACGAACTCCTTCTCCCATGTTCGACTCCACAAACGAATCTCATCAAGTCCCCCAACATCAGCCCCTGGCTCAGCCCTCCACCCACCGCTCCCAACAACACTGAACCGGTTTATCCGATGACTATCGAAATAAACCCTGCACGCCCGCGTGTTCACACCACGAACCGAGAACCGCGCCGTCTCTCCCGCCCTCACGATCCACGCATCCAACCAATGCTCAGGCTCCCTCATCGATGTATTGTTTCCCCCAGGAGACGGAATCAACTCGGTCTGCCAAGAACAAGTCTGTAATCCCGGTTTGACGCGATCCGGAACGCAAGTCACCGTCTTGCCTTTCAAGGACGGAAGACTGGGAATGATCATTTTGTCGAGGAAATGTGGGAGACCGGTGATGTATGTGGTAGCTCTGGTGGTCTCTGTCTTGTTGATCCCCCGGAATGAAATGTTTTTAGGACCTGACCCGATCGAATCTTTGACATCCTCGAGGTGGAATGTATCCTGAGAAGCTTGAGGATAGCTGACAGAGGGAAGATCCATATTTGGCTCAACTCGTTGTTGGAAGAACACTTTGAGTGGCGCGTCTGGAGAGAAAGGAAATGCTAGGAGGGCGTAGAGTGTCGACGATGCGAAGACCAGGATCGCGACCATGAAGAGCCGGCGATTTAATTTGATCGCGAACGGAGCGATGGGTATCGACGTCAAGCACGCAAGCAACGAGAGGGCGACATACACTGAACGGAGATCAGCCCCCTTTCGTGTTTCTAGATACATGGATGAAACTCACCGACAAGAGGGCTACTTCCATCTGCCAATGACTGCGGCAACGCCCCAGCCAGATATACGAGAATGTGGAGTACGAGGGCAACAGGGACCGGAACCAACAACAAGAGTTGCAGCATCCATACCCAGAAAGATCCCGAGGAAGGAGCTTCCTCGACGCTCTCCCGTGACATGTTCGCCTGTAAGCGCCCATTGAGCGCTAAGAGCGGCGTTCGCTCCGTCGTATCCGTCGCTGCGGCACGTTCGACCACTGGGGACTCATCTTCTCCTGTCACCTCATCTGAGGCAAAGATGCCTTCAAGAGGGCTGAGCATGCGAACCGGCTGGGGTCTGACGAAAATTTCGGAGATGGATCCGATGATAGCGGCGAGGAGCGTGCAGACATTCCAAATGGTAACGAGGTATAATCCAGCAATCTTGAGCTTTCCGATAGCGATGGTAGATGCGAGAAGAAGAATCCACGTAAATATGTAGGTTTGAAGAATGATGGACTCTTTTTGTCGATGAAGTCCCCGCAATGGATCACAGATCTTTCGGCTTCCCAAGCGAATCGGAAGTGCGATTGACAGATATGCGAGGGCTGACGAGGACGTGAAAAAGAGATATGGTTGAGAGTAGACAATCTTTGAAACCAGTAAGCCAAGGTCTCGAGGTGCACAATCACAGGAAAACTCACAAAAGGATTGAAACCAAGATAAACATCGACTACGGCGACCTGTGTCACGATGGTGAGGAGCAGTGAAACCCAAAAGTGTAGCCACGTTGACGAGTTTCGGAGCCACCGCAGGGAGGCGAAATTTTCCCAGAGTTCCCGACCCGAAAGTCCGAACCGTCGAAGTGACTGGCTTGCTCGGAAGACTTCCGTGGTCAATTTTACGCTAGCTAGCAGGCCAGGTCCAAGGATTAAGATTATAATGTTGAAATTCAGCAGCGACTTGAGAAAGAAAAGAATCAACATTTTCCCATATACTATAATGGATCCATAACCGTTAATACGCTATTAACACCAAGGCACAAACCCTCACCATCGAAATAAACGGGGGCTTTGCCCCATTTCTTGAGATCATGAGTTCGATCATCGTTGGCTAGTGAAAGACCGGATCCCAATCCAAGTTCCATCATCGCCCAAAGTGCACGTTCGTGGCCTTTGAGATAAGGGATAGAATCTTGTTTCGTGTGGTACCGGCTGCGACCATCGTAAAACGCAACATCCAAGCCTTGCATCCCAAGTTCCTGGGTGTATATTGAGTAGTCCGTTCGTGACCGAAGAATCCCACGGGAGAAGGCGTCGGAAGAAAGGACATTAGCATGAGGGTGTTGGACGTGTCTGTTACGGAACGAAAGGACAGGTGCGGTCGATGACGCTTGAAACAGCGCAGGCCGACTGGCAGTAAACGTCATCAGTATCATGTTAGACTGGGTTTTCATGAAACGCACCCGCCGGCCGATGCTCCTTCGAGATTAAGAAAAGTGTCCGGAATTTTGGACCAGGGGTGCTTTGAAAATCTAGATCAAAATTTCATGGTCACGACAACGTCGCCTTTATAAACCTAATGAATACGAACATATAAGATCCATGGAGACCGTCTTCCTCTCCGTTATTGATGTTGAATATAAGTGTCCGTCGAGGCGTCCTCCGCGCGAAATACGCCACGAGTTGAATCAGCGTCGCCACGCCCATCGCATCATCCGTTGCACCAGGTCCAGTGGACACCGAGTCGAAATGCGAAGAAAAAAGCACACCTCCAGAATGTTTATACCTCGGGTCGGATCCTTCGATCTTCACCAAGATGTTCCGGCCTTCAAATGACACGCCATACGTTCCCGAGATATGTGCTGCTCCATAGCGTTTTGAAACCCATGAGGCGTTGGAGTAGACGTCATTTGCGATTTCGACAGTGTGATATTCGCGAGATATGTGGCGAAGTCTGCCAAGGATATAGTCCCGTACCACGTCGATCGCATGAGAGTTGTACGGATGTGGACGGGTGGCGATCTAAGTAGATATGAAATCATGCCATCAGGGTTTCGGGCACCCTCCAACCACGCGGCAAAAATTATTTGCCTACCTGGTGCAGGTCTGCATATGCTTCCTGAAGGTTGAGACCGTATTGGTTTTGAGGTACTTTAGGCAATTGGTTCGTTATTGCGACGCTTGAAAAAAGTAGTGCGTAGACGAGGACGACCACGGATGTTAGGGCAAGGGACGTGATTGGGCGAAAAAGAAATGAGTTGGTGAATCTTGAAATCGCGCCCTGAGCTACATTGGGTGGCATTTTCAGCTGTAAGGAAGGAGAAGAGTCGAAGCGAAATGAATTTTGAGGCATCTTAAGGAACCTGAAGTCAGGAGGTGAATCAGGTCTGAAGGTTGTAATGGTCCAAGGATACATACCAGTGCTTTTCTTGGATTCAACTCTCCGTGAAAGCTGACGTGAAGATAGCTGACCAGTCACACCAAAGCCAATTCATTTCGGTCCTCGTTGAAACTAGAAGGAAAGGAGCCCGTGCATCGTGTCATTTGGCAATCGGAATGTCCATGAACAGGGGGTTCAAGGAGCTCATGCAGTCAGAAAATAGTATGCCGCCGCAGTATATAGTTTTGATGCATCATGCACAAACGGCAGCCTGGATTGTGCGCGACCAGTCCTAAGATGTGTGGACGTTCCGAAAGGACGTGCCCCGGAACGGTCCGGATGGGCAGAATGAATGACAAAGCTGGCGCCCACCCCTATCGGGGTTGCCACTACTCGGACGTGGCTGCTAGCAGCGCGAGACCGACGATCAGCCTCCAGCTCAGTCTAGGGTACCTGTCAGTGTTCATAACGAGGAACAACCATACCATCGGGAGTAATCCTTCCAGTGGTGGGTCCTCGCCGAACGACGTAAAAGACAACACAGATCACAGATTGGTTCATTGAATCGAATCTGACGGAGTCAAAAAGGGGAGTCACGATATATGATATACAGAAGGAGTAAAAAGAGTCAAAGCAAAGAAAGAACAACGTAAATCGTGAGCACGAAGCCATCCAAATCCAAGTCCTGAAAACATCGACATAAACCTCCCCAAAACCTCAAACCTCAAAGTCCACCCACGCCTCAACCAATCCATCCGTCTGTTTCGAAACGACTGCCCACTTCGGCAAGAAACTAATCACCTCTTCAAACGCTGGGATCCTTCCTCCTTGTTGACCCATCCCAATCGCTCCAGACTCATACTCATTCCACTCACACGCCACTCTCCCCTTCAAACGCTCATCATCATCATCGACGACGCCAACCTGGTTATCACCACCTTCAAGCCATCCTTTCCTCCCGCTCAAAGCATTCCATCCAACCCTAACATCAAACTGTTTCCCCCAAACCCGACTCCACAACCTAATCTCATCCACCTCCGCCTCCTCCGACTGCCACTCCCCTCCACCCTCAACCTCATACTTCGTCACCTTTCTATTCTCAAAATAAACCCTACAGGACCGCGTATTCACACCTTTCAGCGTGATCTCCGCCGCAGGACCTACACGAACCACCGCTCCCTCCAACCAATGAATAGGACGTGGTGCGCCAGGCGGTTTACCCTGCGCTATCGTCGGAACGGGGTAAAGCTTCGTATCCCACGAACACCTCGTCAACCCAACCTTCAGCTTATCAGCCTTGCAAATGACGTCTTTCCCATGTGATGATGGGAGACTCGGGATGATAGATCGTTGGAGGTAGTCATGCACCCCTGTGATGGAGGTGGTCGCGCGGATAGGGACCATAGATTGGAGAGACGAGATGGACGAGTTGTATGTGGAGAGATGATTGTCGGGGGCAAGGTCAAGCCGTTGTTGGAAGAACACCTTGAGGGGAGCCTCTTGTGAGAAGGGGAACGCAAACCACGCGTAGAGCGTAGTCACGACGAAGACAAACGCGATGCTGAGTGTCAACGAACGGTGCATCTTGATAGCGAAAGGGGCAATGGGAAGGGTTGTCAAGAACGCGAGAAGTGAAGTTGCAGTGTACACTGCAACGAACAACGACCATCAGAACCGTTACTCGAAGATAATATAGAGGAAGAGACGAACCAGAAAGGGCGCTAGTTCCATCCGCAAGCGTTTGTGGCATCGCAGCAAGCAGTAAAGCCGCGACATGGAGCACAAGAATCGTCGGCACAGGGATCAACAAAACCATTTGCAACGCCCACCACGCCGTATCGCTTCCTTCCTCCTCGCCTTCACCTTTCTTGCCCTGTCCATCAGCAGCGCCTCCATTGTGCCCCACAAGGGGCGTCTGCTCCGTCGGGGGAGCCCTGGAACTGCCTGCGTGATTCCTCCCGTTATCACTATCTGAACTACTGGAAGACGACGAGGACGACGACGAATCGCTTCTTCTCCGTTGGAACCTAACCCCCGCCCTCCTTTTTCCTGCTCCAGGTCGGCCAGAATCCGGTGGCGTGAAGATGCCCTCAATACAGCTGACGATACAAGCGGAGAAGACGAGGACGTTCCACACGGTGATGAAATAAAAGCCACCGATCTTGGCTTGACCGACGGCGACCGTTGATATGAGCAGGAAGATCCAGGTGATAAAGTAAGTCTGGCGGAGGACAGTATGTTTCTGGTCATCAGGGCTGGCATAATTGTGACGAGATTTCTTAATGGGGAGTTGAGATTGAATAGGTAAGACGAGGGTTAGGTAGGTGAGGGTGAGACTCGAGATGAACACAAGGTAAGGTTGAGAATACATGATCTAAGTGGTAAAGATGAGTACGCGAAGCTGAAATGGAAAGTGAAAGGGATGAACGCACGAATGGATTCGCTTTGAGATAGATAGCAACGAGAGCAACCTGTGCCCCTCCCGTGAGCAGGAGCGCAACCCAGAACTTGGCCCAATTCCATGCTCCTCGAAGCCAGTTGAATTCGGTGATCTGCTCCCAAGTATGTTGGAATGAATGCACACCATAGTTCGGGTGAACTTCCCCGTTATGCGTCTGTCGTCTGCTCTGGCGCACAACGAACTCTAGAGCCGAGAACAGGATAATGAAGATAGGTCCGAGGACGAGGAAGAAAATGTTAAACGTCAAAAGGGACGTCAACGAGAACACAATGAGCGCTTTCCCGAACACTGTCAAAGACTTGTGTCAACTTTCTCGCATCAGATACATAATAAGAACCACCCCTTACAGTCAAAATAAACCGGTCTGCCGCCCCATTTAGTTGAGTCGTGGGTTTGGTCTTCATTTGCCAAGGACACGCTCGAGCCACGCGCCGTTTCCATCATCGCCCACAAGGAACGTTGTAAGCCATCGGTGTGAGGAATCGTGTCATATTTGGTGTGATACTTGCTCCGTCCTTCATAGAACGCCACGTCCAAGCCCTGCATCCCGTCATTGGTATACACAGTGTAGTCGGTGCCTGAACGAATGACGCCGCGTGAAAAGGCATCGGAGGAAAGAACGTTGGCATGTGGATGTTTGACTAGGTCGTTGCTGAAAGAAAGCACGGGCGCTGTGGATGACGCGCGAAACAGCATTGGACGGCTGGAATGCAAACCATTAGTCAACCGCTGACTTGAAGCCATGAACGGACAAACCCGCCAGACGACGCCCCCTCAAGGTTCAGGAACGTGTCGGGGATGCGGGACCAGGGATGTTTGAGAAAGCTGAGAACAGTGTCAGCAAAGCGCATGGTTGTGGGCAAGCAAGTTGTCCATACGCATAAGCTCCGTGTAAGCCGTCCTCCTCTCCGTTGTTGATGTTGAACACGACAGTCCTCTTTGGCTGGTTCTTCGCAAAATACTCCACTAGTTGAATCAACGTGGCAACCCCCATTCCATCGTCCGTTGCACCCGGCGCAGTCGAGACGGAATCAAAGTGGGCGGAAAGGAGCACACCGCCATGATCCTGATATCTCTTGTCTGAGCCCTCTATCTTCACTAAGAGGTTGTTGCCCTCAAAATAAATGGCGTGTCTGCTGAGAACGTGTGGACCGTAAGGCTCTGAGACCCATGTGGAGTTGGAAATGCGGTCGTTGGCGATTTGAACGTTGTCGTAGTCGTCGGCGATGTTACGAAGGCGGGAAAGAATGTAGGCGCGTACAACATCATTTGCATGTGAGTTATACGGATGGGGACGTGCTGCAATCTGTAAGAGCGTGTCAGCGGTGGGTGCAATGATGGTAGTGGAGTGCAAAATGACGAACGTTGTGCAAGTCCCCATAAGCCTCCTTCAAGTCCAAACCCTTCTGCCTTCGGGGGACCTCGGGTGGTTCGTCATTGAGGAAAACGCTCGCGAATGCGATGAAATAGAGAATAACGAGGACGATGGTGGTTGAAAGCGACTTGAAACCAGTGTAGGTCAGGCCTTTGTCGATGACCTGATACATTTTTTCGCTATTTGCTCAGCAGTCTGTAAGAGAAGTTGTTTTGTTGACTTGTTGGGTGATAGTCTTTGTCGGTTTTGTGACTTATAATGAATGGCAAAGGCGAGGCATGCCAGGAGGGGCAAGGCTGGTGGGACTTCATTGGAGCGGTGGTTGCTTCATAACCTTCACACGCGCCCCCTTACGTACCCCATGCCATCATCAACGACATGAGGCCTCCTCTCCTGTTCGCTTCCTCTTCTCGAGGCTCGAACTCGACGGCCATCTTCCCAGAGTACAAACTCAATCAACCCCGGACGTCCTCCAATAGTCGAAGGTTCTCACGCGATTCAACCTTGCAGACGATTTCAAAATAGAGGCTAAAATACAATATAGCACAACGCAAAAAGTCAAATTCCCAACTTGCTTGTTGAGTGAAAGTGCGTCACAACCACCCAGAAAATCCGCTAGTATGGTTCGAAAATAATCCGTGCAGGGCTCCTATAATAGGTCTCAGTCATATCAGTTACCGGGTTTGGCCGCGCAAACTCACCGCTGTTCCACACCCTAGAAACCACAATGGGCGCATAAGAAACAGAAAGAAACAAGCATAGGGAGCAAACTTACCCGGTCGTCAACCCACGCGATCTGAGCCTTGAGCTCAGACAATCCGAAGAGTAGGACAACGTCGACCCTCAGCTGGTAATATCGTTTACCTTGCGGAGAAACCTCCGCCGTACAAATCTCCCCGCCATGTGAGCTGAGATCCGCTGAAATGGTGCAAAGCGTAGTGAAGTTATCTATGAGTCACAAATTAGATTAACATGCCTGTGCTGATTTAAACAATCCTTACCCTCATCTTGATCAATCCAGCGGGGATTCTCCAGTGGCCCTCGGTAACAAGCAATCTTCGATTCGACCAGTCCAGCGAGATTTGGATTTGAGTATACTCTGACGAAATTAGACCTAAACTCCTCTGTTCCTGAGACTTGAGTGTTCTATTCAAACAAGTATTCCAAGGCTGGTCTTTTCAAGCAGCACGGTCTCCACGCACCTTAGGAAGGATGGTGGAAAAAAATCCCGGTAGATGAAATTCACCGTCGATTGCGCTTTTCAATTTTTGAAAAGCTCGAGTCCGGTGATCAGGGATGAAAGGAATAAAGTGTGTTATGCAAGGCACCCCGTAAGTAAACCTCGATACTCGGGCAGAAACCGCTCGATCAAGGTAGAAGGATATTGAGCCATCGGAGACAGCTTTATTCCTAAAACGCCGATTCATTCCTGAATGAGGCGCAAACCAAACGCAGAGACTCACACATGCCCATCAGGACGGCAAAAGTTCAATCCGAGCGAAACGAGGCCATCCTTCAACCGATTAAACAGCCAATCACTTGCCGCAAAACCTCCGACCAGGAAAACAGACTACAGCAAAGATGTCAGAAAGTCGACAAATCCTTTCTCTGTGGGGAGACAATAATCACCTTAATTGGTTTCTTGGAGCTGGCGATTTGCTGTTTGATGCCCTGAATGATACATGATATCGACGGTTCAAAAAATGTGGCCATTGTCGTTCTGGCAGTGTCGCACAGTTCAGAATGAAGCGGCGTTCGACAGTAAATTGATAAAATCGCACCCATCAAGCCTGAGCTGCCCATTTCTGATCCCCAGAGCGAGGTTCTTGTCCTCCCGACCACC
>CEMH01202544.1:0-16322 GCA_001179725.1 Macrocystidia cucumis | reverse complement strand
AGATGCCAACCCCTCGCAGAGATCTGAAGGAGAAGCTGTTCCGTGCGCACATTCCTACTCTTTCGTTTCTCTCAACATCTATAAACGAGTATTACGACTGGTTTAGACATCACTCATCGTGTGCTGCGACAAACTGGGCTTCGAAGCGGTACCAATTCAACTTCAAGTAAGTCCTTCAACATTAGATCGACAATGCCGGACTTCAACTCTCGAACGACCTTGTCCTCAGGTATATCTGGTGCGAGTGGGGAAAACGTAGAAGATACCTCCAAGGCCTCACCACCCAGGACAGAACCCCCCTCCTCACTCTCAGCTATCTCTCAGCTTCCAGTGCCCAGGATCCCGAATTCAAACCCTGATAGCGCGCCGGACTCGGCTTATCGTCTAGTTTCGAGTCAGGCTCCGCTTACCAGGATTCACAGGTTATTTGCGGAACATGGACCCATTATCACAAACACTCTCAAGCTAGGTCTTGAAGTCACCGAGAGTTTGGCCGAGATAGTCCCTATCCCGGGAGTAAAAGCGGGAGTTGGAGCGCTGAACACCATTTTAAAGCGTGTTGAGGTGTGTAAATATCTGGCTCGGTCGAAAGATGTGACTGATTTCCGTCGCAGCAAACATCGCAGAACAGAATTGGCATTGAGAGCCTTATCGTTTATGTGGAGTTGATGACCGACATTTTGAGGAAGGCTCGTGAGCAAGAATCGCCTATGGGAAATCAGATGTCTCAAGAATTGAAGACCGAGATTGTTGGTGTTGAAAGGTAGACCAGCTACCATGAATCTGTAAGAACAACGAGGGACTGATAAATTGAATTGTTCAGCTCATTGCGGAACATCCTCGAGGCTGCCAGAAGATTACAGGATGGTGGCAAGGTAGCAAACTTCGTTAACGCGTTGGAAAACGCGCAAGCCTTGATCATCAAGTTTCAAAATCTCGAACACGTACTCCGCAAATTTGAGGTACTACGTCAATCTTTGCCTGGAAATTGTATTCTCACCAAGAGACCCCAAAGATGAGCGCAATCCTCAAGACACACCTGGACGTTGTGGTACGGTTCTTGCTCACTTCGTCGTGAAATCTCCTGATAAAGCTTTCCATTAGGACCTCAAGGCAATGGGTCAGTCGCACTACAAGAATGCTGTCCTCTTTAGTGCTCAAAAACTCCATAGCAATACTGGACAAGCTACCACGCGCGAAAGGCGCTCGTCGCGATAGCATTGATCGACCAGCTTGTCTTCCAGGAACGAGAACCGAGGTTTTGGGTGGGATCACCAAGTGGATCAATGCCGATACGCAACGACAAATATATTGGCTCAACGGAGGTGCAGGAACGGGGAAGACGACAGTGGCTCTCAGCCTTGCGAATATGTTGGCGGGAGACAACAAAATGACGAGTGCGAGCTTCTTCTGTTCCCATACGACCTCTGAACGCAGTCAGATGAACCTGATTTTCCCGAGCCTCGCATACCAAATCGCTCAACACAACAAACGTTTCCGCAACGAGCTCATCCGTGTTATTCAAATAGACAATGACATCGGACACGCGTCCCGTTATACACAGTATGAGAGGTTGATCATTGAACCCCTGGCAAAAATTCCACCTCCAGAACGACCAATCGTGCTCGTCATTGACGCATTAGATGAATGCTCTGAGTCCCGTGCTCCCGAAGAGATCCTAACCATCATCGCGTCCGGAATTTCATCCATCCCATTCCTCAAGGTGTTTGTTAGCAGTCGACCAACGTCTTCCACCAACGATGCCTTTACCAACAAGGAACTCCAAGGAAAAGGGAACATATTTGTCCTTCATGACATCCCAGCCGAATTTGTCAATGAGGACATTCGAAAATATGTCACCGATCGCTTGGGAAGGTGTTCTCGATCGTTTGCCTCGCCACCGCTCGGAACGTGGCCACCCAAGGAGTCTGTGGAAGTCCTTGTCCGCAGGGCAGCTGGATTGTTCATCTACGCCTCAACTGCGTGCGCATACGTCGAGGGCAGAGGCGACCCCCAAATCAAACTCACTTTTCTGCTGAACCACACCGACACCTCACTTGAAGGTATCGACGCGCTGTACTGCCACATTCTCAAGAACGCAATATTGCACTTTGACAAGCAGTCTCTCGTTGACTGTCGGATGATCCTTGCAGCGACGCTTCACCTCCACAACCCCTGGCGTTTGCAGGACTTGGCCGATTTACTCGGCTGCACCGTGCACCATATCGCTGGTATTCTGGGTGACCTACAAGCGGTGATTGTTGTCCCGGATGATCCAAGCCTTCCACTCCGCACTCTTCACGCGTCGTTCTACGATTACCTGACTTCGGGTATACGATGTCTTCCTGATATGTTCACCCCACCTCCTGCAGCACACGACATGCTCACTGTCCGTCTAATCGAGTATATATCCTTGGGGTTGGTGTCGGGCAGCGCGAATATACTTCATCCGCCAGTGGCCGCCCCCAATCCAACTTATTCTTGGACTCTTCGCTACGCTTGCCTCCACTGGTTGCGTCATTTCCAACAAAGCTCCAAACAACCTTCCTTTGGGGCTCCTCTCGAGGCCTTCGCACAACAAACAGCTTTACATTGGTTCCATTATATTGCCAAATATCATAGCCACGATGTTGAAAACCAACTCACGCAATTGAAGCAAGTCTTATCATGTGTACGTTTTTGCTTCGCTACCGAGAATATGGCTGACGTCTCCTTGTTGTCGACTCCAAAGTATGAATGTTCAAGCCTCAGCGAGTTTGTGGAAAGCTGCACTACCTATCACAATGACAACTCGATATCTTATCTCGACGATGAGTTTGGGCCCCTCTCATTACTTGTGTTCCAACCCCCCGAACAGAAGATGCGACAATTCTATCCGACTTTCCCTCTATTGACTGCATACTCCCCATCCACCATCAAACTCGAAACGACAGCCTTCACGTTGTGCTCTGATGGGAAACACTTCTTATCTGGTGACGCAGACGGGTCACTTGGGTTTTGGGAGGTCTCAGAGTCGAGCGTACCTCAGAACAACGTCTGGCGCGCTCACAACAGTGCTGTCTTAGCGTTGGCGTGCAGAAAGGACAACTTGGTTGCTTCGTTGTCGTCTGACGGAGACATCAAGCTTTGGGCGCAATACACTGGTGCCCTCCTCGCCGCGCATCAAACACTCCTTGATGTGCGGCATGGAAACGCGTCCTTGGCATTTTCACAAGATGGTCGGTTTCTTGTGTTTGCGTGCAACGTGGGGTGGTGCATCTGGACTTGCACGTCGTCTGCGCTGGTTATTGTGGAAGGAGGAGACTTCAGTCAGGTTACAGTGCGTGGTCGGCCTGTTGAGCGGACAAAGTGGACCCTTCGTGTATACCCGCTCCTTCTGTTTTCTCCAGACAACGAGAAAGCCGCGTATCTCCGCCAGCACTTTGACCCGAACTCGGATTGGCCTAAACTACAGGAGACAGTCGTATTATCCCTCGGAGGCAATCAGTCCCAGACGCCGCGTTTCAGTGAAAAAACGGACACACCTCAGATCGGCATCATCCAGCCTTCAAAGTTCCACGACCCAGCCGAATTTGACCATGAGGATTCGGAAGAAATAGATGAGGAATGGCACGGAGCTCAATTGGACTCGGACTGGAGGGTTGGATTCATGCAGCCGACGTCTCACGTTGAGAAGACGAACCGATCGCTCGAAATCATTGACGACTGGATTTGTGATCGGAAACCCACCCGACTGTGTTCCATTCCATATCGATATCAGCACCTCACTATCATGGCTCCTGATCGTGACTTCATCCTTACGTATCTTGAGGATCAGCGTCGATTCCTTGTTATCCGGTTGCATGAGGATTATTGCCCTTGATTTGGCTGACGTCCATACATCCGGCGCCATGTGCTCTAAATAAATGAAAGAGGCTGTGAATTTCTTCACAAAGTGGTTGTAACATTAGATGATACCCATTGTGATCGTCAAAAGTGCATGAGTTACTCTATCACACTGTCCCTGCTCAATTCGCTATCCTGGGTCAGGCATAAGATCGTGATGGTATGGATTTTTTGGACCACGAGCTCGGTGAAGTTATTAACGTCGTTCTGAGGCGACGCTGGGTGACAGAAACTCCGAGGTGTAGGTTTTCAGACTCGGAGTGTAGTCGAAATATATGTCCTGGAGCTCAGTAGCATAATCAAGCAACGATGAATGGGAAAAAACCTTCACCATTCGGTTCCCCTCGTCTGGGTTCACGATTTGAACGTTCACCATGAGTCTACATATCTTCCGTTTGATATCATGATTGTTCAAATGGAGCTTGGTTGAGTGGTTCACAAAACTGCAGCCATAGAAGGAATGCTGATCGCAGCACAATACAAAAGCATGGATCATAAAACTCGTCGGATGCGATTGGGTAAATCTGCAATGACGAAAACTAAGAATGGTTGTATACAGGTTGGATATTCAGTAATCTTCAAACACGATACGCGCTGGACTCCTAGTGAAGAGAATCGAGCTCATCAACACAATCGAATTTTCGAACGGAACACAACAGAACGTACCTCTTCTCAATGCCCTGTACACGAACACCAACCTAATCAGCTTCGAAGCCACGAATGAGATGTAGCGATACGCACTTGATCGAACCAGCTGATTTGAGCTTGCAACTCCGTCAAGCCAAACAGCAGAACCACGTCGAATTCTGCTTCGAACCAAACTCTAGTCCCTTTCGTACCCCTTCGTTGCAACATAGTCTTCTTGTTACCTGATACATCTGCCGAGATGGTGCAAAGTAGCCTATAATTATCTTAAAAAAATGGCATGAGATCTGAACGGAAGAGTGACTCGAAGGGGCTGACCTTCATCGACATCGAGCCATTCGGGGTTCTCGACATCCCCACTGTAGCACCAAATTTGAGCTGCGAGCTCCTTGCATTGGGCTTTTGTGCGGAATCGGGCGACGACTGGTTTCTTGAATTCACGAGTTTCGGTAATCTGAACACTCTATCAAAAGGTTACATATGTTGGCTGACGATATGGCTGTGGAATGAAGCACCTTTGGAAGGATACACTCAAAAAATCCATCGACGAGAACCTCCCCGTTGACCGACATGCGACTCTTATGCACACGTTTCTCGTGTTCCGGAAAGTACGGGATGAACGGAATTGAGACTTCGGTACCGTAATAGATTTTGGACATCCGAGCTGTTACGGAGTGGTCCAGATAGAACGATATGGCGCCATCCGAGACGGCTTTGTTGCTGCATGACGCTTCTGTAAGCTTTCATGCACGAGAGAGATAAAACGGAAGGTCACTCAACACATGGCCGTCGGGACGACAGACGTTCAAACTGATGTTTCTGGATGTCAAGCCCTCTTTGACGCCCGAGAAAAGCCAGTCGCTTGCGGCGAATCCGCCAACGAGGAAGAGGGACTGATGGTGACGGCGTTAGGTCTCGCTTTCCATGAACACAACAATCGACGCACTGTTATAGGGACCTTTGAATGTCGGATCTGCTCCTGGACCGACCCAACAATACAAGTTACAGATGGCTCAAAAAACGTCGCCACTGTCGCTCCTGGAACTTTGAGTTGACCCATGGATATATTCAAACTTGCGTCCCTATCCCTCGGAGAACCAAATTTGATGAATGAAGGCTCTGTTTTGTCTCTAAACCGAAGCTTCGCAGATTGGTCGAAAGACTTTTCTATGAAATTGATATCTTCCTCAAAGCGCGAGCCCTTCAAGTGACCTTCACGTCGTCAATAGGTGTTCTAGTCCGGGATGAATGGGAGACGACTTACTCTCGAAGAATAATCGAGCCTCTCGCGTGACGAAAATCGAACCTTTGAAATGACCTGCGATGACCCAACATTAGTTGCGAAAATCGCGAGTCTTGTGAATGTGGAACAAACACTGAGCGGTTGCGACCTCTTGGTATTCGTTGTCCTTAGGTATATTTGCGTTGACGCGTGCATAGGCGCTAAGGTCAATGGTGCCACCTCCGGCGTCTACAATCAAAACGCCATCCGTTCCCTGAAAAAAAGATCACCATGCATTACTCCCCAGGTCTCCCACAACGGCTTTGTGGGGATCATCATCGTACCTGAAGTCCCTCCGTTGCCAATCCGTTATGGACGCAAAAATGCAGACTTGCTTCGCCTTCAGTAACGAACCGGACCCTCTGACCGTCTTCCGGCCGCGCCGAGATAAGCCCAGCCTTGATAGCCGCGCGTCTCATGTTTGCTTGTTGGGCGCCTTCCCAGCCATTGGGATGAGAGAGGACATAATCAATGTTGTCTTCGAATGAACGCCACATCTCTTCTCCATTAGCATGAGTTTCTTGGAAATAGGTTCTCGCGCATTGGAAAAGGTAGCCAAAATAGTCTGCAAAGACGTCGAGCACTGCTTTGTTTTGAGGAAGTGGCTTGATAGCGTCGTCCACGGAGGATGTCCTTTTAGCGTTGGGACGGAGGTGGAGTTTGAACCTTGAAATAGAAAGGTTGTGATGAGGAAATATCAAAAGTGTGGGGGGGAAAGTGGCATACAATCGGCACTCGAACCACCCTTCGTTTTCCTTTCGCTCTTGCATGACATCGCTCACTGCTTCAGCCCCACATGCTTTCACAATTCCGTTGGCGTCGTAGAGTATAACTGTCGGTATCTTTGAAGATCCTCCTGAGTGTTCTTGGGCCGGATATCTTGCAATTAGGAGTAAAAAACCCTCCTCGTCATTGAAGCTCGGTTCGACCGTGGACCCACCTGTTCACGCCTTTGATTTCGGGTACCAATCCTGGATCCAAAACGCTGCAAAAATAACAATCAGAAATGGTATAGTAACCCTTTCAAATTTGTGCTCAAACCTGTAAGAGACGCCACTGAAGGTCGTGCCAAGATCGAAGGCCAAGACGAGTTTCCGAGTCTTGCCGCTGTATGCAGCACGCGAGGGTGTGTTATTGGGAACTAACATGGTGGTTGATGGTAGCGCACTGGAAGGTTTGCGCAGGTGGTGTGTTCACATATAGTGGAGAATCCGCAGCAACCTCGAGGAGAGGATGAAAGGAATTGAATGATGGCACTTATCATGTAATTTCACACGGGTGACTCCCAAGGGCGCCTCCTGAGCCGATCACGAAATTTCTGTTCAGAAAATCGTTGTTCTCACCAGGGATAAAACAATAACGACTTTGCACCAAACCTTTCGCTTTCTCTTTTCAAATATCTGAATGAACTACGCCACACTTGCCACGAAATATGGCTAAACCTATATCGAAAACCTCACAGAAGCCTCAACAAGCCCATCGCTCGTCTTCGACATCAACGCCCACTTCGGCAAGAAGCTCAACGCTTCCTCAAACGCTGGAATCTTTCCTCCTTCTTTCGCTCCGCCCTTTCTCATACCAACCAACCCACTTTCATATTCAGCCCACTCGCATGCAACCCTCCCCCTCAGCGCTTCCTCTTTCACCTCCCCACCGCCACCATCCACATTACGTTCACTTCCCCACCCCACATTGACCACGAACTCCTTCTCCCATGTTCGACTCCACAAACGAATCTCATCAAGTCCCCCAACATCAGCCCCTGGCTCAGCCCTCCACCCACCGCTCCCAACAACACTGAACCGGTTTATCCGATGACTATCGAAATAAACCCTGCACGCCCGCGTGTTCACACCACGAACCGAGAACCGCGCCGTCTCTCCCGCCCTCACGATCCACGCATCCAACCAATGCTCAGGCTCCCTCATCGATGTATTGTTTCCCCCAGGAGACGGAATCAACTCGGTCTGCCAAGAACAAGTCTGTAATCCCGGTTTGACGCGATCCGGAACGCAAGTCACCGTCTTGCCTTTCAAGGACGGAAGACTGGGAATGATCATTTTGTCGAGGAAATGTGGGAGACCGGTGATGTATGTGGTAGCTCTGGTGGTCTCTGTCTTGTTGATCCCCCGGAATGAAATGTTTTTAGGACCTGACCCGATCGAATCTTTGACATCCTCGAGGTGGAATGTATCCTGAGAAGCTTGAGGATAGCTGACAGAGGGAAGATCCATATTTGGCTCAACTCGTTGTTGGAAGAACACTTTGAGTGGCGCGTCTGGAGAGAAAGGAAATGCTAGGAGGGCGTAGAGTGTCGACGATGCGAAGACCAGGATCGCGACCATGAAGAGCCGGCGATTTAATTTGATCGCGAACGGAGCGATGGGTATCGACGTCAAGCACGCAAGCAACGAGAGGGCGACATACACTGAACGGAGATCAGCCCCCTTTCGTGTTTCTAGATACATGGATGAAACTCACCGACAAGAGGGCTACTTCCATCTGCCAATGACTGCGGCAACGCCCCAGCCAGATATACGAGAATGTGGAGTACGAGGGCAACAGGGACCGGAACCAACAACAAGAGTTGCAGCATCCATACCCAGAAAGATCCCGAGGAAGGAGCTTCCTCGACGCTCTCCCGTGACATGTTCGCCTGTAAGCGCCCATTGAGCGCTAAGAGCGGCGTTCGCTCCGTCGTATCCGTCGCTGCGGCACGTTCGACCACTGGGGACTCATCTTCTCCTGTCACCTCATCTGAGGCAAAGATGCCTTCAAGAGGGCTGAGCATGCGAACCGGCTGGGGTCTGACGAAAATTTCGGAGATGGATCCGATGATAGCGGCGAGGAGCGTGCAGACATTCCAAATGGTAACGAGGTATAATCCAGCAATCTTGAGCTTTCCGATAGCGATGGTAGATGCGAGAAGAAGAATCCACGTAAATATGTAGGTTTGAAGAATGATGGACTCTTTTTGTCGATGAAGTCCCCGCAATGGATCACAGATCTTTCGGCTTCCCAAGCGAATCGGAAGTGCGATTGACAGATATGCGAGGGCTGACGAGGACGTGAAAAAGAGATATGGTTGAGAGTAGACAATCTTTGAAACCAGTAAGCCAAGGTCTCGAGGTGCACAATCACAGGAAAACTCACAAAAGGATTGAAACCAAGATAAACATCGACTACGGCGACCTGTGTCACGATGGTGAGGAGCAGTGAAACCCAAAAGTGTAGCCACGTTGACGAGTTTCGGAGCCACCGCAGGGAGGCGAAATTTTCCCAGAGTTCCCGACCCGAAAGTCCGAACCGTCGAAGTGACTGGCTTGCTCGGAAGACTTCCGTGGTCAATTTTACGCTAGCTAGCAGGCCAGGTCCAAGGATTAAGATTATAATGTTGAAATTCAGCAGCGACTTGAGAAAGAAAAGAATCAACATTTTCCCATATACTATAATGGATCCATAACCGTTAATACGCTATTAACACCAAGGCACAAACCCTCACCATCGAAATAAACGGGGGCTTTGCCCCATTTCTTGAGATCATGAGTTCGATCATCGTTGGCTAGTGAAAGACCGGATCCCAATCCAAGTTCCATCATCGCCCAAAGTGCACGTTCGTGGCCTTTGAGATAAGGGATAGAATCTTGTTTCGTGTGGTACCGGCTGCGACCATCGTAAAACGCAACATCCAAGCCTTGCATCCCAAGTTCCTGGGTGTATATTGAGTAGTCCGTTCGTGACCGAAGAATCCCACGGGAGAAGGCGTCGGAAGAAAGGACATTAGCATGAGGGTGTTGGACGTGTCTGTTACGGAACGAAAGGACAGGTGCGGTCGATGACGCTTGAAACAGCGCAGGCCGACTGGCAGTAAACGTCATCAGTATCATGTTAGACTGGGTTTTCATGAAACGCACCCGCCGGCCGATGCTCCTTCGAGATTAAGAAAAGTGTCCGGAATTTTGGACCAGGGGTGCTTTGAAAATCTAGATCAAAATTTCATGGTCACGACAACGTCGCCTTTATAAACCTAATGAATACGAACATATAAGATCCATGGAGACCGTCTTCCTCTCCGTTATTGATGTTGAATATAAGTGTCCGTCGAGGCGTCCTCCGCGCGAAATACGCCACGAGTTGAATCAGCGTCGCCACGCCCATCGCATCATCCGTTGCACCAGGTCCAGTGGACACCGAGTCGAAATGCGAAGAAAAAAGCACACCTCCAGAATGTTTATACCTCGGGTCGGATCCTTCGATCTTCACCAAGATGTTCCGGCCTTCAAATGACACGCCATACGTTCCCGAGATATGTGCTGCTCCATAGCGTTTTGAAACCCATGAGGCGTTGGAGTAGACGTCATTTGCGATTTCGACAGTGTGATATTCGCGAGATATGTGGCGAAGTCTGCCAAGGATATAGTCCCGTACCACGTCGATCGCATGAGAGTTGTACGGATGTGGACGGGTGGCGATCTAAGTAGATATGAAATCATGCCATCAGGGTTTCGGGCACCCTCCAACCACGCGGCAAAAATTATTTGCCTACCTGGTGCAGGTCTGCATATGCTTCCTGAAGGTTGAGACCGTATTGGTTTTGAGGTACTTTAGGCAATTGGTTCGTTATTGCGACGCTTGAAAAAAGTAGTGCGTAGACGAGGACGACCACGGATGTTAGGGCAAGGGACGTGATTGGGCGAAAAAGAAATGAGTTGGTGAATCTTGAAATCGCGCCCTGAGCTACATTGGGTGGCATTTTCAGCTGTAAGGAAGGAGAAGAGTCGAAGCGAAATGAATTTTGAGGCATCTTAAGGAACCTGAAGTCAGGAGGTGAATCAGGTCTGAAGGTTGTAATGGTCCAAGGATACATACCAGTGCTTTTCTTGGATTCAACTCTCCGTGAAAGCTGACGTGAAGATAGCTGACCAGTCACACCAAAGCCAATTCATTTCGGTCCTCGTTGAAACTAGAAGGAAAGGAGCCCGTGCATCGTGTCATTTGGCAATCGGAATGTCCATGAACAGGGGGTTCAAGGAGCTCATGCAGTCAGAAAATAGTATGCCGCCGCAGTATATAGTTTTGATGCATCATGCACAAACGGCAGCCTGGATTGTGCGCGACCAGTCCTAAGATGTGTGGACGTTCCGAAAGGACGTGCCCCGGAACGGTCCGGATGGGCAGAATGAATGACAAAGCTGGCGCCCACCCCTATCGGGGTTGCCACTACTCGGACGTGGCTGCTAGCAGCGCGAGACCGACGATCAGCCTCCAGCTCAGTCTAGGGTACCTGTCAGTGTTCATAACGAGGAACAACCATACCATCGGGAGTAATCCTTCCAGTGGTGGGTCCTCGCCGAACGACGTAAAAGACAACACAGATCACAGATTGGTTCATTGAATCGAATCTGACGGAGTCAAAAAGGGGAGTCACGATATATGATATACAGAAGGAGTAAAAAGAGTCAAAGCAAAGAAAGAACAACGTAAATCGTGAGCACGAAGCCATCCAAATCCAAGTCCTGAAAACATCGACATAAACCTCCCCAAAACCTCAAACCTCAAAGTCCACCCACGCCTCAACCAATCCATCCGTCTGTTTCGAAACGACTGCCCACTTCGGCAAGAAACTAATCACCTCTTCAAACGCTGGGATCCTTCCTCCTTGTTGACCCATCCCAATCGCTCCAGACTCATACTCATTCCACTCACACGCCACTCTCCCCTTCAAACGCTCATCATCATCATCGACGACGCCAACCTGGTTATCACCACCTTCAAGCCATCCTTTCCTCCCGCTCAAAGCATTCCATCCAACCCTAACATCAAACTGTTTCCCCCAAACCCGACTCCACAACCTAATCTCATCCACCTCCGCCTCCTCCGACTGCCACTCCCCTCCACCCTCAACCTCATACTTCGTCACCTTTCTATTCTCAAAATAAACCCTACAGGACCGCGTATTCACACCTTTCAGCGTGATCTCCGCCGCAGGACCTACACGAACCACCGCTCCCTCCAACCAATGAATAGGACGTGGTGCGCCAGGCGGTTTACCCTGCGCTATCGTCGGAACGGGGTAAAGCTTCGTATCCCACGAACACCTCGTCAACCCAACCTTCAGCTTATCAGCCTTGCAAATGACGTCTTTCCCATGTGATGATGGGAGACTCGGGATGATAGATCGTTGGAGGTAGTCATGCACCCCTGTGATGGAGGTGGTCGCGCGGATAGGGACCATAGATTGGAGAGACGAGATGGACGAGTTGTATGTGGAGAGATGATTGTCGGGGGCAAGGTCAAGCCGTTGTTGGAAGAACACCTTGAGGGGAGCCTCTTGTGAGAAGGGGAACGCAAACCACGCGTAGAGCGTAGTCACGACGAAGACAAACGCGATGCTGAGTGTCAACGAACGGTGCATCTTGATAGCGAAAGGGGCAATGGGAAGGGTTGTCAAGAACGCGAGAAGTGAAGTTGCAGTGTACACTGCAACGAACAACGACCATCAGAACCGTTACTCGAAGATAATATAGAGGAAGAGACGAACCAGAAAGGGCGCTAGTTCCATCCGCAAGCGTTTGTGGCATCGCAGCAAGCAGTAAAGCCGCGACATGGAGCACAAGAATCGTCGGCACAGGGATCAACAAAACCATTTGCAACGCCCACCACGCCGTATCGCTTCCTTCCTCCTCGCCTTCACCTTTCTTGCCCTGTCCATCAGCAGCGCCTCCATTGTGCCCCACAAGGGGCGTCTGCTCCGTCGGGGGAGCCCTGGAACTGCCTGCGTGATTCCTCCCGTTATCACTATCTGAACTACTGGAAGACGACGAGGACGACGACGAATCGCTTCTTCTCCGTTGGAACCTAACCCCCGCCCTCCTTTTTCCTGCTCCAGGTCGGCCAGAATCCGGTGGCGTGAAGATGCCCTCAATACAGCTGACGATACAAGCGGAGAAGACGAGGACGTTCCACACGGTGATGAAATAAAAGCCACCGATCTTGGCTTGACCGACGGCGACCGTTGATATGAGCAGGAAGATCCAGGTGATAAAGTAAGTCTGGCGGAGGACAGTATGTTTCTGGTCATCAGGGCTGGCATAATTGTGACGAGATTTCTTAATGGGGAGTTGAGATTGAATAGGTAAGACGAGGGTTAGGTAGGTGAGGGTGAGACTCGAGATGAACACAAGGTAAGGTTGAGAATACATGATCTAAGTGGTAAAGATGAGTACGCGAAGCTGAAATGGAAAGTGAAAGGGATGAACGCACGAATGGATTCGCTTTGAGATAGATAGCAACGAGAGCAACCTGTGCCCCTCCCGTGAGCAGGAGCGCAACCCAGAACTTGGCCCAATTCCATGCTCCTCGAAGCCAGTTGAATTCGGTGATCTGCTCCCAAGTATGTTGGAATGAATGCACACCATAGTTCGGGTGAACTTCCCCGTTATGCGTCTGTCGTCTGCTCTGGCGCACAACGAACTCTAGAGCCGAGAACAGGATAATGAAGATAGGTCCGAGGACGAGGAAGAAAATGTTAAACGTCAAAAGGGACGTCAACGAGAACACAATGAGCGCTTTCCCGAACACTGTCAAAGACTTGTGTCAACTTTCTCGCATCAGATACATAATAAGAACCACCCCTTACAGTCAAAATAAACCGGTCTGCCGCCCCATTTAGTTGAGTCGTGGGTTTGGTCTTCATTTGCCAAGGACACGCTCGAGCCACGCGCCGTTTCCATCATCGCCCACAAGGAACGTTGTAAGCCATCGGTGTGAGGAATCGTGTCATATTTGGTGTGATACTTGCTCCGTCCTTCATAGAACGCCACGTCCAAGCCCTGCATCCCGTCATTGGTATACACAGTGTAGTCGGTGCCTGAACGAATGACGCCGCGTGAAAAGGCATCGGAGGAAAGAACGTTGGCATGTGGATGTTTGACTAGGTCGTTGCTGAAAGAAAGCACGGGCGCTGTGGATGACGCGCGAAACAGCATTGGACGGCTGGAATGCAAACCATTAGTCAACCGCTGACTTGAAGCCATGAACGGACAAACCCGCCAGACGACGCCCCCTCAAGGTTCAGGAACGTGTCGGGGATGCGGGACCAGGGATGTTTGAGAAAGCTGAGAACAGTGTCAGCAAAGCGCATGGTTGTGGGCAAGCAAGTTGTCCATACGCATAAGCTCCGTGTAAGCCGTCCTCCTCTCCGTTGTTGATGTTGAACACGACAGTCCTCTTTGGCTGGTTCTTCGCAAAATACTCCACTAGTTGAATCAACGTGGCAACCCCCATTCCATCGTCCGTTGCACCCGGCGCAGTCGAGACGGAATCAAAGTGGGCGGAAAGGAGCACACCGCCATGATCCTGATATCTCTTGTCTGAGCCCTCTATCTTCACTAAGAGGTTGTTGCCCTCAAAATAAATGGCGTGTCTGCTGAGAACGTGTGGACCGTAAGGCTCTGAGACCCATGTGGAGTTGGAAATGCGGTCGTTGGCGATTTGAACGTTGTCGTAGTCGTCGGCGATGTTACGAAGGCGGGAAAGAATGTAGGCGCGTACAACATCATTTGCATGTGAGTTATACGGATGGGGACGTGCTGCAATCTGTAAGAGCGTGTCAGCGGTGGGTGCAATGATGGTAGTGGAGTGCAAAATGACGAACGTTGTGCAAGTCCCCATAAGCCTCCTTCAAGTCCAAACCCTTCTGCCTTCGGGGGACCTCGGGTGGTTCGTCATTGAGGAAAACGCTCGCGAATGCGATGAAATAGAGAATAACGAGGACGATGGTGGTTGAAAGCGACTTGAAACCAGTGTAGGTCAGGCCTTTGTCGATGACCTGATACATTTTTTCGCTATTTGCTCAGCAGTCTGTAAGAGAAGTTGTTTTGTTGACTTGTTGGGTGATAGTCTTTGTCGGTTTTGTGACTTATAATGAATGGCAAAGGCGAGGCATGCCAGGAGGGGCAAGGCTGGTGGGACTTCATTGGAGCGGTGGTTGCTTCATAACCTTCACACGCGCCCCCTTACGTACCCCATGCCATCATCAACGACATGAGGCCTCCTCTCCTGTTCGCTTCCTCTTCTCGAGGCTCGAACTCGACGGCCATCTTCCCAGAGTACAAACTCAATCAACCCCGGACGTCCTCCAATAGTCGAAGGTTCTCACGCGATTCAACCTTGCAGACGATTTCAAAATAGAGGCTAAAATACAATATAGCACAACGCAAAAAGTCAAATTCCCAACTTGCTTGTTGAGTGAAAGTGCGTCACAACCACCCAGAAAATCCGCTAGTATGGTTCGAAAATAATCCGTGCAGGGCTCCTATAATAGGTCTCAGTCATATCAGTTACCGGGTTTGGCCGCGCAAACTCACCGCTGTTCCACACCCTAGAAACCACAATGGGCGCATAAGAAACAGAAAGAAACAAGCATAGGGAGCAAACTTACCCGGTCGTCAACCCACGCGATCTGAGCCTTGAGCTCAGACAATCCGAAGAGTAGGACAACGTCGACCCTCAGCTGGTAATATCGTTTACCTTGCGGAGAAACCTCCGCCGTACAAATCTCCCCGCCATGTGAGCTGAGATCCGCTGAAATGGTGCAAAGCGTAGTGAAGTTATCTATGAGTCACAAATTAGATTAACATGCCTGTGCTGATTTAAACAATCCTTACCCTCATCTTGATCAATCCAGCGGGGATTCTCCAGTGGCCCTCGGTAACAAGCAATCTTCGATTCGACCAGTCCAGCGAGATTTGGATTTGAGTATACTCTGACGAAATTAGACCTAAACTCCTCTGTTCCTGAGACTTGAGTGTTCTATTCAAACAAGTATTCCAAGGCTGGTCTTTTCAAGCAGCACGGTCTCCACGCACCTTAGGAAGGATGGTGGAAAAAAATCCCGGTAGATGAAATTCACCGTCGATTGCGCTTTTCAATTTTTGAAAAGCTCGAGTCCGGTGATCAGGGATGAAAGGAATAAAGTGTGTTATGCAAGGCACCCCGTAAGTAAACCTCGATACTCGGGCAGAAACCGCTCGATCAAGGTAGAAGGATATTGAGCCATCGGAGACAGCTTTATTCCTAAAACGCCGATTCATTCCTGAATGAGGCGCAAACCAAACGCAGAGACTCACACATGCCCATCAGGACGGCAAAAGTTCAATCCGAGCGAAACGAGGCCATCCTTCAACCGATTAAACAGCCAATCACTTGCCGCAAAACCTCCGACCAGGAAAACAGACTACAGCAAAGATGTCAGAAAGTCGACAAATCCTTTCTCTGTGGGGAGACAATAATCACCTTAATTGGTTTCTTGGAGCTGGCGATTTGCTGTTTGATGCCCTGAATGATACATGATATCGACGGTTCAAAAAATGTGGCCATTGTCGTTCTGGCAGTGTCGCACAGTTCAGAATGAAGCGGCGTTCGACAGTAAATTGATAAAATCGCACCCATCAAGCCTGAGCTGCCCATTTCTGATCCCCAGAGCGAGGTTCTTGTCCTCCCGACCACC